>MQUG01000182.1:0-196335 GCA_007213375.1 Steinernema feltiae
GGTTCAGAGCAGTGTGGGTTCTTTTCAACGGTTTGGTTAGTCTGTGGCAGATCGCATTTGGTGAATTGCTTTAGCAAGGGCCGTGTTCAAAATTGAGCTATTGTTCTAGAATGCTGGTCGGAATAGGCGTTACGCTCAAGCTTCTATGCAATAAAACCGATTGATAGTGCCAAATCTAGTTTCAAGTTTCCCTCAACCGAAAACCGAAAAAATTATTCTTTTTTTGAAGTTTCAACAACAAAGATCGCTTTTTTTTCAGGGAGCGAAAGCGCGCCATTTTTTTTTAGAGCTGGGAGACAAGTCTTTTGGACGGCGCTACAATGCCTTGGACGGCAGAGATCCCTATGGATGGTGGAGGCAACCTTCGGACGGTGGAGGTTTCGTTTGGACGGTAGTAAACTGCTTCGGACGGTAATAGTATAGTATAACCCTTTTGGTTTATTTGTTCTCAGCTTTGCTTATGTCTGTTGTTAGGTTTGGTTCTGCACTTGTCAGGATTTGAAGGCAAAGCATTTCCGATTCCCGTGTGCAACAAAGCATTCTCAAAACCTGTTTTGGCCGCTCCCTTTAGCAAGTTTACATTATAATAAAACCCATATGCGCGGACAAGTCCTCCGCGACACAGTTTGTTATTTTCACGACCATTTCACAAAGATTTCACATAAATCGCTAGCGGCTAATACAATAGCGGAAAAGGCTCCTTGTCGGCTGACATGAGTTTGCAATGTTGCCGCCAACACAAAATCAGCAGGGTTAATCCCTTTCCTTATTTTCCGCGTTCAAATCGGCCAGATCCCCTTTCTGTGTTCACGCTTAGTCTTATTATGTCTCGATTGAGACGACTATATTGATGCTCTAGCTGTCCTATCCTATCATTCCGGCTACGATCTTTCTCTCTTTTTTTACAGTAAATCCGATAGCTCGGACGGTTGGGAAACCGTTCAGGCGGATAGGAATTCACTCGGACGGTTGAGAATCACTTGGAACGGCGGGAAATCAGTTCGGACGCTCGGATGGTCTATGTTATGTGTATTGTCTGTGTTCCTCACATCCAATGAGAGTGCTTCTGCAACGATTTGCCTGAAGACATTTGAAATCTGATAGAAAGTTGGTACCATTGGGGTGCCAACTACGCAGTATTGTGCAACTCTAAATTTTATTCCAATTTAGAATGTCTGTGGTTGTATTAGTTGATTTTGGGGCACCGCTCCCTTTTAATATTATGCAAAATCCAATGTGATGTACTCGGTCATGCCGCTTTTTTCACGCATGACGACATAGATGTGTGTCTCTTTTTATTTTCAGCGGTCCGAAGTATCATATTCCGAAGTATCATATTTGTGTGAGGTATATAAATTGAATTACGCAGATTTATATTCGCTCGTGATATTTGAATCTAAAAGCGAAAACATGACTAAAATTACGAATTTCAGTGAAGTCCAAAATAATGGCAAAACGTTTCGAGAAGAATCTCGGTATGTTCATTTATTCCAATTGTGTTTTCCAACACCCTGTTTTGTAGACTTGGCCACTGACGGCACTCTAATTGAGCCAAACTGGGATAGCATTCAAAGCTGCGTCGGCAACATTCGGGGCGGCGAGGTTCCGTAAGTTTCATGCTGCAGAATAATAATATGTTTGTCATCTGTAGACCGAAACTAGCCCTAGCAGCGATCCAGAAGCGCATGCATTCGGAAAACGCGCACACCGCCTACCATGCCATGCTTACCTTGGAGGCCTGCGTTAAGGACTGCGGTGCACCATTTCACAAAGAAATAGCAACGAAGTCGTTCATGGAAGATATGAGAAATCTAGCTGTTAATGGGTCATCACAGACGGTTGGTCTTAATGCTCTTCTTTTTGCTAAACAAATTTTTATTTCAGGTCCGCGATAAGGTCCTGGAATTGATCCAGTGCTGGTCCTCGACGCTCAAGTCGTCTCGTAATGAGTTCAAAATTGTTGTTGACACACATAATCTCTTGAAACGGAGCGGCAAGTTTTGGTCGATTGCGCTACTGAATTGGAAGCAAAAAGACACGTCGGTCTCGTTCGCTCCAGCTGTTTTCATTGAAAACGAAGAATTCAAAAATGAAAAATTGATTTCCATGACTTCATCAGCCGATGCTAATGTAATGGTGGAACTTGCCGGTCACATTTTAAAGCACACTTTTGATCATAATCAAGTAAGCTCATGTTTTATTTCTCACGTTGTGTTTTGCTTTTGCTAGGTGGTGCCAGATCTAATTTACTATTTATTCACTGTTGGTCTTTGCTGGCCCAGTTTCGAAGTACGACGCCTTACTGAGAATACTCTCGCGGGTTTGCTAACAAAAGACCGTGTTAAGTTTGTGTCAGACATGTTCGACTATGCTTACAGTGCTGTTGTCGACAAGAAGTTTGATCAGGTTTGCCTAGTTTGTTTTATTTTGTCTCTGACCAGAAGTTTTGAAGCTACTCCAAAAACCCTATTCACGCTATTGGAGGGGTGGTGCGGAAAATGGTAAAGACGTCATCAACGAAATTCCTGGTAAAACCTTTTCTCATTTCGCTCTGAGCTTGTTCAAGCAACTCAAAAAGGAGGATCTCTCTGAGGCTATAGTTAGGAAAGTTATGCTTTCTGCTCTGCCTATTTGTTCATTACAGCGAACAGGTATGTTTTTTCGTTTGATGAATGGTTTAATGTGGTCTTGTTATAGTTGAGTATGACGGTGCGTTGTGGATGAAAACGTTGCGTCGGTTTACTGATGGGCGCGTAGAATCCTTCTTTTCGGATACGCAGTTTTGTAGTGATCTCATCGAACGAGTGTTTTCGGCTAGACAATCGGACGTTAAAATCAACATGGTTCGTTTGCTTATCGCTGAGGGCGATACGAATTCGTTCATGAACAAAGCCATCTGGGAGAAAGTAAATGCTGCGGTTTCCGCAATTGTCGTCGATGATTACTTCAATATTCCCGACGACGATTACAAAGTTTATAGCACTCCAGACGGTGTACTGTACAACATCAGTGTGATCGAAAGTTTGTTAAAGACTCTTCAGTGCAAATTTTCACCAAATTATTTTAGGAATTCGGATGAAAACCTCAACTCAAACAACTTTCGCAGAGAAAAAGCATACTCCGTCAAAGAGCAGCAGGCCGAAATTCAACTACGCAAGGAATTAGCGGAAAAGAAGAGGACGGAAGGCAAACTTTCTATGAAACAAGAAAAGGCAGTGGCGGCTGAACTTAAAAAAGAGACCGTCAGTGATCTGCCTAATATTGCTGTTAATTGTCTTCATGTGTTTAGGATTGCCGGAACGAATTGAAACTTCTTTTTAAGGATGCTAAAGAGCCTCTTGACATTTTGGCAACAGCTGTTCATGCGAACCCGACAGGAGCACTCCAACACTTTGGTCTGTTCTACAAAGTCGTAGTCAGACTGTTGTCATCACAGCTGGTATCAGAATATGCTGTTAAATGTTTCCTTGCTCTTCGTGATGCTGCATTTGACCCCAGTGATGATTTTCTCCGTAAGTTACCATAATCGGTTTGTTTTGCATGAAACAATTTAGATGAAATCGTAGCCCACTCATCTCTTCGTGCTTTGAAATCGTACCATTTGTTCCCAGAGTGGTGTGATGAACCACTAAAAGATCAAATAGGCCGAACGTTAGTTCTGTTGTCGTCACAGTGCATGGACTTTGGTGACGATGAGGACGTTGAGGTTGATATTGAATTTTATCGTGAGACCATGAACACAGCCAAATTATGCTTCATACTTCCTCTCCTGAAAACTATAGTTTACTCGTCACAGTGGCCTAACTCCCTCAAATGTGTTGTGGTAAATTTTATAAGAGATGCAGTGCGAAAATCATTTGTCAAGGTTTGTTGGCCGAGTTATTAAGTATTTGTGAACCTTTTTTTAGAAAGAAGAAGTTGCTTTCTTGCCTCTCGTTGACTACGCTGATGTTCTCCTTACTTTGATTGGTAATCATGAATATTCTCACATCTTCGACACCTGCGACCAAGCGCTTCAGAACATGGCGGAGATAGTTGAGCTTTCAGATGATGCCAATGACAGTGTAAACTTTTATTCCACTCTCATTCGCTATTTACCAGATGGAAATAGTGATGAAAGACGCATTGTGGCACTTAATGCGTTGTCCAAACTTACTGGTACTATGACTGACTTGGTTCAAAAAGGATTGTGCTGGGACTTTGTTCATCGTATTTTCGTTGCCAAATTTGACGCCGTTAGTGAAGTGAAAAACTTGGCAGCCAAAATCTACGAAGATTTTCAATTACAAACAAAGCCTGAGGTACTGTTTCCTATGTAATTTTGAAATGCGTTTATTCTTTTAAGCTTTTCCTGCCCATCCTTGAAGATGTTCAGCATGAAAAAATTAATCGTTGTTCTGTGCCAAATGCTCTGAAAGTTTTATTGACCGCTTATCCGGATAAAATGAACGAAACTCTGAAAGAACTGAAACAATGTTATGAAAATGCGAAAAAGGTGAATCACACAGCACAAAAACTTTACGTATTAGCCGTTTCAGCCAGCTGGTGGGGAAGTTGATCAATTTGGTCGAATTGTCACACAAGCCCGAGATCAGTCAACAATAAGAATAGGTTATGCGTACTGTTTCTTAGCTCTTGCTGAGGTCGTTAAGGGTGACGAGTCTCTCTTCTTCCTATCTCTTGTGGTACCGGACGGTTTGCAAGATGCTGATGGAGGTTGCAGAGCAACCATGGTCAAATCTGCAACAAAAGTCATATGCCGGGTAACAATAAAATGGTATGTGCACTTGACTTCGCTTACTTCTTTAGTTCGGCGAAATTAAAATGGATGAATTTCTGCCATTCCTCGAACGACAACTTGATGCACTTACAGAAGGAGCTGATCATGACGTGCTTCGCGAGGGTTTGGTAGTTCTTCTCGGTACGCTAGCTAAAGATTTGGACGAAGGAAATCCTAAAATGGCTCAAATTTTTGGTCGTTTGATCTCAGCTTTGTCAACACCATCTGAACAAGTAAGTTTAATTTGTTATGGGCTGTCTTGAAAACCACAATTGAAGGTTCAAGAATCGGTGGCTAAATGCATCTCCCCTCTTGTCCGTTTGATGCAGGAACCTGCCAAGGAGTTATTGCAGCATTTAACTAAATTACTACTCTCTGACAGTGTATACGGGGAACGTCGAGGCGCTGCTTATGGTATTGCTGGTATTGTCAAGGGGCTTGGGCTCCATCATATGCAGGATCTCGAGTTGATGGATGTTATCAAAACTTCTTTGGAGGACAAAAAAACAGCAAAAAAAAGAGAGGGTGGATTAATGGCATTGGAAACGTTATCACGGTATATTTCAAATGTTAGTGTTTTTATTTACAAGGTGGTGATTCAGCGCATTAGGAAATCTCTTTGAACCGTATCTTCTTCAAGTCATCGCAAATTTACTTACTGCGTTTGGCGATTCAAATGAATCCGTACGTAGATCCGCTGATGATGCATCACGAGCGATGATGTCAATTTTATCCATTTACGGTGTCAAATTGACGATGCCTGCAATCTTGTTGGCTTTGGAAGATGATTCCTGGAGGACGAAGTGCGCTTCTGTAAACTTACTTGGCTCCATGGCATATTGCGCTCCACAACAGTTATCTTCTTGCTTACCATCTATAGTACCTCATTTGATTGAGGTACTTGCCGACTCTCATATCAAAGTTCGAGCCTCAGGAGAGCAGGCGTTGAAGCAGATTGCCCAAGTATGATTTTACTTATTTATTTTGATAAATTGTAATGTATTATTAGGTCATTCGTAATCCGGAAATCCTCGCAGTCAGCTCGCATTTGTTGGGAGGGTTGGTTGATCCAGCTGAGAAGACATTAATGTGTCTGGAGATCATCGTAAACACAAAGTTTATCCACTATATCGATTCACCTTCGCTTGCTTTGATTATGCCAATTATTCGTCGTGCTTTTTCTGATCGATCAACAGATACCAGGCGAATGGCTGCGCAAATCATCGCTAACGTGTTTAGCTTGACCGAGCACAAGGACATGGAACCATATTTGGGAGATCTTATTCCAGGCCTCAAGAATTCTCTGATGGATCCTGTGCCCGAAGTGCGCGCTGTTTCGGCGAAGGCTCTTGGAGCCATTGTCGCCTATTCATCCAAAGAACGGTCTAAGGCTTTATGTGAAGACTTGATTCCTTGGTTGAAAGAAAATCTCGTTTCTCCAACAAGTACTGTTGACCGATCAGGAGCAGCGCAAGGTACAATTTTTTTCAACTTAACGAAATTTTAACAATAATCGAAATTGTTCCTCTAGGTCTGTCTGAAGTTTTGGCTGGTCTTGGTGAAGATCATCTCAAGCACGTTATGCCAGATATTATTCGAACTACCGAATCTGAAACAGTGGATCCTCACGTTAGAGATGGATATATTCTTATGTACATTTATCTGCCCATTGTATTTGGTGATAAGTTCATTCCTTATCTGTCAGAAATTGTTCCGTCTGTACTGAAGGTAAGAATTTATGCAGTCTTTGGTTCTGTGATATGTTTTTTTTGTTTATTTAACTTTTATTTGATTGCTTTAGGCCTTGGCCGATGAAAACGAGTACGTTCGTCATTCTGCATTAAAGGCTGGTCAACGACTGATTCAAACCTATATTAATCAAGCGAAGAAACTGTTGCTTCCTGAACTCCAGAAAGCTCTGTTTGATGATAACTGGAGAATTCGTTCCGCTGCGGTCACCCTTATTGGAGATTTCTTATTCAACATTTCTGGCGTCTCTGGTAAAATGACTACTGATACAGCTGGTGACGACGATACGATGGGAATGGAGTCTGCCAGCAAGATTATTGCTAGGACTCTTGGTCCTCAAATGCGCGACAACATCCTTGCTGGTTTATACCTTTCACGATCAGATGTTTCACTGATTGTTCGCCAAGCCGCTGCTCATGTTTGGAAGGTTGTTGTGACTAACACACCCCGAACTGTGAAGGAAATAATGAAAACTCTTTTCGAAGGATTACTGTCAAGTTTATCTTCGAAATCAGAGGATCGTCAATTGGTAAGAAAAATTCTTATTCAGTTGCTAATTTTTAGCCATGCATAGATGGCTGCTCGCTGTTTGGAAGACTTGGTTAAGAAAATGGGAGAACGGCTCGTTATAGATGTCTTGCCTGTACTCCGTGAAGCACTTCTATCATCAGATGGTAGCACTAGGCTTGGTGCATCCGCTGCTTTGAATGAGATTATTACGAACGTTCCACGCGAGACTATTCAATTCTACACAGATGACATTGTTCCACTATTTATTTTGACATTGAGAGATGCAAATGAAGCCGTTCGCAAGTCTGCAGCTAAGACGTTTAATTCGTTCTTCCAGGTTAGACAATGCGCTACTGAAAATGTTTAAAGACATGTTTAGAGTGTTGGGCCGACAGCGTTAGATCTTGTTGTAGCTCCTTTGTATGCTGCATTTGTTGATACAAATGACAACGATCTTCTCAGCAGCTTGTGTTTCTTGATGCAGGTGCTCGGTAGACGTGTCTTACCATTTTTGTTACCAAAGTTAACAAAGTCACCTGTGGATATTGTTGCTCTCTGTAAATTATCGGGCGCTGCAGCCATATCGTTAAATTCGTTCTCTCATCATATTGAGAGCATCCTGAAAGCCGTGATTGATAATTTCTGTAACATCAGTCAAGAGGTATAGTACGAAACCCAACCACTCATCTTACGACATTTTTAGGACTTGCAACATTGTCTTCCTTTGGTCAAAGCCATTCGAAGTGAAGAAGATGCAGATGTGTTTGCTAATTATTTGTTCGATCAAGCGCTGAACACTCATCAGGTTACAGCTATTCGTGTACTGAACCTGTTTCTCGAAAATACAGAGGTCGAAAAGGAAGTTTTATTGGAAACGGTTATTTCCAGTACCCTTCTTCTGTATTCATCACCGGATCCGGGAATGGTAGAAGCGGTCGTCAGCGTGATGAGCGAGATTGGCAAGACCTTGAATGGCACGAACATCGACCATGTCACGGTTGTGCAGTCTGCTATTACCATTGCACTGCGACAAGCTAACCAAAAGAAGACTGAAATGAGTGGCTTTGGTAATCCGCTGGGAGTCAAGGCATTATTGGCATGCCTTCGTGAAGGAATTCTCTCTGGTGCTGTTGACGTTAAGGAAATTGCTGGACTTGCGATGGGCCGACTTGTTGAGAACAGTACACCAGAGGCCCTGAAACCTCACATTGTCTCTATCACCGGACCTTTGATTCGTATTCTTGGTGACCGTTTCCCAGGCCCGGTCAAGACAGCTATCCTTACTATTATCTCTACTCTACTTGTTAAGTCTGGCACGGTTATTCGGCCCTTCTTGCCTCAGCTTCAGTCAACTGTCCTTAAAGCTATGCAGGATACTACGTCTAGTGAAGTGCGAATAACTGCTGGAAAGGCAATGGCTCGTTTGCTAAAGATTCATATGAAGCCAGACACTGTATCTTTGGAGATTGTGAAATTCGCAACAAATTGCGAAGACGATGAAATGAAGTAAGTTGTTACTAGTCATTATTCCATTTTCGGTTGCAATGTTTAGAGAAGACGCAGTGACATCCCTAAAAGCTATTTTGGACTGTATTGAAGACAAATTGACACCTGGTACCCTTAATGCCATCAAGGAAGTTGTAGGCTGTTAGGTGCGAAATTGCTTGGTTCAGTTTCATGTGTTCGTAACAGTAGGACTTTTGTTGTTGATCTTTAATTTGTTGTTAATTTATGGATTGAATATTAAAGTTTTGAAATTTATTTGAATAAGCTTCATTGAATTAGCTGAAAATTGTATGACAATTTATATAGCTAGGTTTATCATATCATCAGTCCTCAGAGAGATAATGAAAATAATGAAAAACCCTGCGGCAGCTCCTAGGCCTAAGCCTTCACGAAGTACCAAGCTCCAGAGGGACGGTCATCTGAAGTGATTTTTTCGACCGGTTGCCAACACACATATTCGGCACAAGTGCCCGAAGTGCAAACACAAGATCAACTCCAGTATACCTTTTCTTTCTCGTCCCCAGTTGTGGACCTATTTTGGCTACAGAGCAAAAGCGTTTTACTACAAACAAAGTTTTATCGGCGTTATTAATACAAATGTGAAAGTTTTTCATCAGTTTCGTAAAAACAGAAACGGCATTCATCGTGAGCGCTGAATTCATTTATTGAACAACCCGAGTGCTATGGAACTCGCTTATTAAAGGCGCCCAAACAAGATGAGATGTGTAGCAGAAGATCAAGGGGCGTTAGCCAACAACAACAACGTGAGAACCGTATCACAAGAGCATAAACATAGAGTAAGGCGTTACTTAATTAATAAATTATGAGCCAAGTGGACCTAGAGCTCGCTGTGCTCCTCCTCCACTTTCGTCTCTTCTTCTTCTTCGGCCTCGACTTCCTCCTCGGCGGCTTCCTCAACTTCGGGTTCTTCCTCCACTTGCTCATCAAGGCTGAGATCCAGCGACTTGCGCAGAACCTAAAGTGATCACGTAGAATGCGTCCTCCGGAACGAAACACTTACAGATTCAATGCGCTCGGCAAAGCCAACTTGATCGCTGAGGCTGAATCCAGAGCGAAGAGTGGCAGTCTCGAAGAGGAGATGGGCAGTGCTCTTGGCGACCTCGTTATCCTTGTCTGAACTTGGTGCTGAACTCCTTCCAGAACGCCTCGTACTGCTCGGCGTCAATCTTCTTGACCATGTCGAGCACCTTGCGGACCAGCTTCTTCTTGATGACCTTGAGGAGTTTGTGCTGCTGCAGGTTCTCGCGAGAGACGTTGAGCGGGAGGTCGTCGCTGTCAACGATTCCGCGGATGAACGAGAGATACTTGGGCATCATGTCGTGGAAGTCGTCGGTGATGAACACACGGCGCACGTAGAGCTAAACAACGCGACACTCAAGAAACGGCGGAACGCGGGGCGCTTACCTTGATGTTTTCAGTGACCTTTCCGTAGTTCTGGAACATGTCTTGCGGCGACTTCTTGGGGACGTACAGGATGGACTTGAAGGTGACCTCTCCTTCGGCGGTGAAGTGGACGTGGGCGAACGGCTTCTCAGAGTCCTTGGTGATGCTCTTGTAGAACTCCTCGTACTCGTCGGCTTCCACCTCCGAGGCCTTGCGCATCCAAATGGGCTTCACGTTGTTGACGCGCTCCCAGAGATATTTATGGTGTTGTGTCCCCATTGTGGTAAGCTCTGTTTTGGATACAGTGCGATGTTATACTACAAATCGCGTTTTATCGACGTTATCACCAATTTGAAACTTTTGTGGAATTGTGAGTGTATAGAAAAAACAGAAACGATATTTGGCGGTCAGGGGGTCGAGTGGAGTAGAGCAATTGCGTGCCGCATATCGTTGAGCTGCCATATCGCAAGTCGCTGTTGACTTTTGTTAAATAAGTACATGCTGCCTCGGAAATCGCAAATTCCTTCTTTGAGCATCTCTTCCAATCGCTGAGGTGTTGTCTCGTCGAACATCGTTTGGATGTGGAAATTTTTGTTGTTGTTGCCTTCATAAAATCGTTAATGAAGAGCGCCAAAATGGTAAAAGGAAAAACGCCGTCTTTTAGACACGACTGGAAACAAGTCAATTGACCGGATTTCAGATGTTTTTCAAGAAAGTCGCGGCCTTCTATGACAGATAGCACGCAGAGCCATGGCGTTCTAGAAAACTGGAAACAATTCCTTCCAGAAAAGAGCTTTTGCTCCACAAGCTGGTTGTCGGCCGAAGTGTATTCGCGGATGCCTATCAACGAAAACTGCCATTTCTCGATCCACTGCTTCAGTACTTCTCTGTCGGGCATTCCGGAATCCGCGTCTGCAAAGTACTTCCAACTCATTATATATATCGAGTTGTAGCTTGTTGGACAAGAAGCAGACACAATTGAGGAGCTTCTGCATGTCCACATCCAACTCTTTCAACAAGGCTTTTATCCAATATAAATTGGCATTTTGTCTGATGATAATTGCCGATATTCTTAAATCATTTAGGTCTTGTCGTTTTAGAAGTTCGTCCATCGTAAGCGTAATTTTTCTGTATTTCTCTAAATCGATTATCCCACTATCACTTACGTCAATTTCGTCGTATTCTGGAAAAACATTTCCAACTGACAGGTCAGGATTCGTGAACCCATATCTCCATGCGCCGTCGAGGATGCCCATGCATAATGTGATGGCAGTCTTCTTCCGAACAGAAGCGAGTGGAAACGAATCGCCGCATTTACAAAGTCCGAAGAATAATTCACAACAGTTCCACGTTTCTGCGACTCTCTGTCGGAATACTGTCGGCACCGAGTTCATTCTAATGGAGCGATTTCCAATCAATGTGATGGTCAAATCTCCCTCCCTTTATTAAGAATTCGCGCCAATGCGATCTACGCCAAGAAAGCGATGCAGCAAGTGTTATAATCTCACCACTCGTGTGACTCCAATGCTGTGACTTAGGCCATGGCGCTTTTTCACATAACGACATATTGCTGATGACTTTCTACGCTCCGAGTGCTTGTGTTTATTTATACGCATAATATGCATGCATAAAGTGTGCCGTTGTGTCGTTTTCCGCCTTTGCCGTTCGTTATTTCACGTGTCTCGTATTTACGCGAATCCAGGCAAAGGTTCCTAGAGCGCCAACCCTGACACCATTCTCGTCGTGGGTCGAAAATTCAGGCAGCTGGGTTTCTCGTATGTGCAAAGCGAATCGCTCATCATCATCACTTCTCTGATGGTGCACGCGACTGACGAACGAGCAGTGATGACAAACGATCCTTTGGTCGGTCACTTGCATCGCGCTGTCCCATGCTCATTGTCACTGTTTCTCTTTTCTTTTTCCGCTTTCCAATCATTCTTCGTATTGCATTCTCATGTTTGTTTCGTGTAAACTGAATTATGCAGAAATTTGTCCGCTCGTGTTATCTGAGACAAAGGCGAAAGCATATATTATTACGAATTTCAGTGAATTCCAAAATAATGGCAAAGCATTTTGAGAAGAATCTCGGTATGTTCATTTATTCCTATTGTGTTTTCCAACACCCTATTTTGCAGACCTGGCCACTGACAGCACTCTAATTGAGCCAAACTGGGACAGCATTTTAAGTTGCGTCGGCAACATTCGGTGCGGCGAGGTTCCGTAAGTTCCATGCTGCAGAATAATAATATGTTTGTCATCTGTAGTCCGAAACTGGCCCTAGCAGCGATCCAGAAGCGCATGCATTCGGAAAACCCGCACACCGCCCACCATGCCATGGTTACCTTGGAGGCCTGCGTTAAGAACTGCGGTGCACCATTTCACAAAGAAATAGCAACGAAGTCGTTCATGGAAGATATGAGAAATCTCGCTCTTGATGGGTCATCGCAGACGGTTGGTCGACTTAATGCTCTCCTTTTGGCAAAACAAATTTTTATTTCAGGTCCGCGATAAGGTCCTGGAATTGATCCAGTGCTGGTCCTCGGCGTTCAAGTCTCGTAATGAGTACAAAATTGTTGTCGACACACATAATCTTATGAAACTGAGCGGCATGGAATTTCCACTGATGAGTGAGGCAGATGCAATGTTCGCATCCGAGAGTGCTCCTGACTGGGCAGATGGCGAGGTTTGCTTCCGATGTCGCATTCAGTTTGGACTGATAACTCGAAAGCACCATTGCCGTGCATGTGGACAAGTCTTTTGCGATCGCTGTAGCAACAAGCAGATGAACTTGCCAGACTTTGGTATTGAGAAAATGGTGCGAGTTTGCGACACTTGCTACAGTAAGCGATCGTCTCCTGTAACTGTAGAAAGGAAAACTGACTCCGGAATTGACTCAAAAGAGGTATGCTTCGCTGTTGTGCCTACTCATAATGTGTTTTATTATCAGACAGGTAATTCTATGGATGACAAAGATGCGGAGCATTTGCGTGAGTTGGAAGAAAAAGAGAAAGAGCAACTCGCTCTGGCTATTGAACTGAGCAGGCGTGAAGCTGAGCAGCAGAATAACGAGATACAAAAACAACGTGAGCTTTTGAGTATCTACAACGGCAACAGTGGCATCGATGAAAGCTCTAATGATCTAGACAGTGTTTACTCTTACTGTGGTAACACGATTCCATCCAGTTGTGCTAGCACAACTGCACTGAATGGGCATGGAGTTCCCCCAATCTATACGAATGTAAGTTCTTCCGAATGTGGACGTAAGGAAACATTTGCTAGCTGAGATTTAAGGGTTCTGTTTTAGGCACCCCAATTAAGTCAGTTTCGGAAGATAATGTTGTCGATCCCGAACTAGCACGGTATCTTGATAAGGACTATTGGAATCAGCGTCGCAGCGAATTGGATAACGTTAGTGCTGTTTTTGAGAATGTCAACGAATGGTAAACTTTCAGAAGGATGTTGATCTAAAGGCGAGCGCCCCACCACCGAGCGAACTGTCCTTTTCCGGAAGTGCAAGCACAAGACCAACTCCAGTACCATTTGTTTCAACTGTCGTGAAACAAAAATCCTGGGAGGAAGACGCTGGCTCTACTACCACTCTCAGCCAGTCGGTTGAACAAGATGATGACGTGGAAGAGACAGTCAAATTTTGTGCAAAGTTGGAAGAACAAGCCAATAATATGGAGAATCGTATCCGGAGCAATCTGAACAGAGGACGCTCAATCGTCAACGATAACGGAGTCCAACAACTGTTTGTACAGCTTGCGGACGTCATGCAAGAAGTCATGCGCCGAACGAATCATCTCGACGACAAACGCGAATTTTATGAAGGACTTCAAGATCGTATTGCGCATATTTCTGAAGCTCGTTCCGCCGTTGAGGCTCTTCGTGAGGACCATCGTCAGCAGAAACGTGAGCTGGAGCTTGCCGCGCAGCAAGCGCGTCAGCGTCAAATGCAGGAAATGGTTGAAAAAATGCGAAACAAGAAGCAGGTTTGAAAAGTACTATTATGGTTCGTGATTATGCTCTTTACGTTACAGGAAATGTTGATCTATCAACGTCATGTCACCTACAAGAAGTTCCAAGAAGGAGTGGGGGAACAGCACATGCAACAGCAGATTCGCCCAATGCAGCAGATTGACCAGTCACAGATTTACCAGATGTTGCAGCCACAGGTGATGCCGATGTCGCAACCACAGACGATGCCGATGTCGCAGCCACAGGTGATGCCGATGTCGCAACCACAGACGATGCCGATGTCGCAGCCACAGGTGATCCCGATGTCGCAACCACAGACGATGCCGATGTCGCAGCCACAGACACCTTATAGCATGCAGCCTGTAATGAGGAACTCAGTTGACTCCATCGCTCCAATGAACGCGATGGCTCAGCCTGAGTCAGTTCCACCCGCCGACGATGAACCTCTTATCCAATTGTGAACGACCTATGTATAATTTCGTGTAAATTTTAAATAAATAAAGGGTTTAACGGTTTAAATGAGTTATATTAGTCAGTTAGTTAGAACTGTTAAACTTGCTCATATTCCAGGCACAGATGAACCAGCTGTGTGATCTCTCCGCGAATGTTTTCTTACATATGTATTCGAACATACATGCAGAAACATTGATGAAAACTATAGGCAACGATTTATGAATGACTGGTTTTTAGCTTATGCACCCGTTTATTAAAATTAACAATATTTCCAAAAGTCAGGGTTCAACTTCAAACGATGCTGAAATTTGTTAAACCACTCTTCAACGACACGAATGGGTACAACTTCAACAGTCTGAGATGGCATTTGCGGATTCGTCATCGAAACCGCAAAAGACTGTACATGATTAAACAAGTTGGTGAGCATTTTCGTTGTGAACTGCGCCATCGTCGACTCTTTTTTGGGTGCGGTGTCCAAATCGGCTGATTTCTGTTCCAGTTGACCAATAGATATGATCTGGATCCCAGTAGAACGCTTCCTGCGGCTGCACTGCCCATTGCAAACATAGAGTTGCCTGCAGATGACGTCTGATGATTCACTTGTCCGAAACGAAACATAGCGCTTGGCTTACTATTAGTTAGCCCTCCCAGGAAATGCCAATCTCCATGGCCTCCTTCATGTGGCCATCGTGCATACACTAAAAACAATGTGTAGGGAAGCTATAGCAAAAAGGAAAAGTACCCGAAGCTCCTAGGTCAACAGGCAGTGGAACGGCTCCAGTTAGAAACACAACAATGTGATTAATTGAAGACGCCTGCGGCAATTCAAATAGAAATTCGGTTTCCGAAACTCGTGTGCAGTCCGTTTGCACCTAAAAACCAAATTGTACATTAGAACAAAATAGTTGCTCGACTCACCGCTCGTCCTGCAGCAATCATGCCAAAAATTGGTCCCTCGGCCATATTGTACGAATGCAAGTTAAATGTTCCCAGCACACAGCATACAACGACGATTCTACGATTGGAAATCTTACATCTAGTCACGCAAAATGTGAGAAAATAGGTGAAACCTCGACCGTTCTGGATTTTCTAGAATAACAGCAAATCAGGAAACATCGACCGTTCTGGAATTTCCAGAATACATAACAGCAAACCAGGAAATCAGTTATTTAGAAGATGTCAGGAATTTCGCGTTGGAACCCTCGCATCGGTTTTTTGCATTCAGTGCTCCGTTTCTACGATTAGACAAATAAAGCATACCGAATTTCCAATTACATAATACAAACGTTGTAAAGTAAGCCCGCTTAAATGGGTTATAATCAAATGCAAAGTTCAACTCATGGCGGTTGCTACATAGTGTTAGATCAACGTATTGAAGAAGTGGTTAAAGAACGAAGTTTCAGAAGGAGTGAATTGTTTTTTCCGTCGTTCCGTTTCACTTCTTCGTTGTTTTGCTTTCGCCGGCGAGCCGTCATAGCTATTGAACGATAATTCAACGTCTCGAACGCATGGCTAGGAAGAATAACTATCGCTTTATGGCTGCTGGTGAAATGACATCTTGGTATTCATCGGAAGACGTCTGCCGCTTTTTTTGCTTTTCAATTTCATTTTATGCGCTCATACGAGTAGTTTCCAACTTGGAATTACCCTCTCAGAAAGCAAAGCAGTAAATGAGAGAGTAGCTCCCATTTGTAATCCGACGGCCGTGACCTCGTCTGCGATGTCTGCTTTTTCGACACCCTCCGACCTTGCTGAGCCCAAGGCGCTTCAGCTGCTCCGGTCTCTCGAGGCGGACTGCGATGATACCAAAGGTGAAGAAGTGGGATGTGAGGATAAAGGAGAATCGAACCACGAATACGCCGAGGAATTGAATGTTTCACAGGAGAATCCCGGCAAAAGTGACGACGATTTCACTTATGAATCGGACGAGGTGACTTAAACTTTCTTTCTCTCTCGAACTAAGTAACCGTGTGAAACTTTTTCAAATCGCGTTTTGTGTGTTGCCTAAGGCCGTTAAATTTATTAGGAAGGCTTATGGTATGTTCTTAAAACGCTCGATGAGCCAAGAAAGCCACTCAACTTGCATTCTTTTATTCTTGAAGTCTGCTCGTTGCTCTAGAGTGGCAGCACGGACAAAAATTAGTCTAAGAAGATGGATTTTAGCTTTTTGTTTTTTCTTTGTTTGCGCGACACTTTTTAGCTAATGAAGTTTGTTGTGTGACGACACGGGATTAAGGGAGGGGCGAAGTTAGCGCCCGTTCGAGACACAAAAGTAAGAAATGGACGCCGGATGCAACAACGAGTGTCGGATTTCAATGAAAGTTTATGAAAAGTCGATATGCATAGATGTCAAGGGGCCAAACAGCTCACTGGGTCGGTCTTCTTTGTTCATCTCGCCCGGAAATCGGCTGTTGTTTTGTCGAACGTTCTTCCGCTTCTTTTCCTTCTTCATACGGGTCGGTAACGAGTCGTATGACGCATCCGCAACTCAAACTCTCAATTGCGTCGTCGAAGATTTTCTGCAATTACTCAAAACTATTGCCGTGGGCACTAATTTAAGACCGCTCGCCAAGGAATATTATTCATTACAAAATATGCATTGCGTTATTCATGTATGCATACGGTTAACACGAAAAACGAGGTTCTTGTTAGACCCCTTATCGTCGTTTAGGTACCACCAGCTTCGCGCGGGGAAATGGTTCAGTTGGAGGAGATAATGAAACAAATGTGTGTTTCCAATCCGGAACGCACGTTAATTCTGTCCTAAACTCAATGAGGTCCTCGACGGCCCGGGCGTAGTAGCATAGTTTGGTGGATTTCGTCTGCCGTCGTCCTTATCTCCTCGCATCTCTTGTTGCATAACTCCAATTTTTCGTCGAATTAATTTATTTCCGGCGTCGCTTGGCCCGGATAGGAACAAGTAGATTGTCGAAAACGCAGTTGTGGTTGCGGCTAACTCTTCTCCGCCCCGTGAGCGCGGCCCCTCATTCCGACAATCCCTTCCACCATTTTCGCACTTTGTCGCCAAATCCTGCGAACGACCGGAGGGAATCACCTACGCTTCGTCTGCCGTCCAACGCTTCTCCACAAGCGGTGCTCTCCTCTCGTTTCATCTCGGCGTAATGGAGCGGATCGAAGTGAATTTAACCGAAATACGCACTTGACTTTTCGTCTTATTGCCCTGGCCCTAATATATTCAAATCAACGAATTCGGCGAAACGGAGTGTTTTAATCTCTTTGACAAGACGTCTCTCTGTTGCCCCGTTGTTTGTCGCCGTCCCCTTCTCAAGCTCTCCTCCTTGAAGACTTTAATATACTGAATCCCCCGTCTATTCTTTGTCGTAATTCGTTCGTCTGAAAAGATGTCGCGTATTTCCTCAATGGCGAGATTCCGGAAGACCGATGCATTGGCTAACGAAAAGATGCGCTCGAAATCGAGTTCGCGTCTCTACGATCGGCACTGTCGAATTAATCAGTTCGTCTCACAGATGGTAGAGTTCCACGGGCGACTTCTCCTTCAGTGCATGCTCTTTGGCGGCGAATGGCGATTGTCCCCTCGTGGCAGCATCATAAAGAGAGAATCATTGTGAATGTCGGTGTAGAGAGTGCGCTTCCTGATTTCCGGCTTTTGCAACATTTCTTTCCCTTTGCGACTCTAAAACGAACGCATGTATTTTGAACGAACTCTCTACATGAAATATTTAGGCGTTTGACCATACTGGCTCCTACGAGGAGTCGGTCGGTGGCTTTATGAGACGCCAGTTCCGAACTAATGGCAGCGAGCGTTGTCTGCAAGTCAACAACTACGAAAATGGTCACAACAGTCACAACAACAAGGAGGACGCGCACTTGTACACGCTGCAGGAACAGATGCCGATCAAAGGTAGGTGCTTTCCCTATGCTCGGCGTCGTCCTTTCGCCTCTCAAACTAAAAAAGGTTTAATCGCTGCGCTTTTCAACTTTATGACCCAACACATTTAATGATTAGCTGATACGTGCGGCCACTGAGACGATTCTTGGAAGAATTTCATTTTCGTTGCAGTTCTAAATGGCTCGCCGGGATACATCAACATTTTGGACGCATTGAACGCATGGCAACTGGTCAAGGAGCTGAAGACTGCTACTGGTCAACCAGCGGCCGCTTCCTTTCGTCACGTATCGCCCACGGGCGCCGCGATTGGTTTGATGCTCAACGAGGCCGAAATGCAATCCTACATGGTCACCGATCTCAACATTCCTGGAAGAGTGTCTTCGTTAGCGGCGGCTTACGCACGTGCCAGAGGTAGGAGATGCAAAAGAGACCGTTGGTCAGCGCAAACTATGAATATTAATGACAGAGCGGGGCGCGTAGGGACAAAAACAGGTTCCCGCAAGTTCATCAGGTGACGAGTGCATGTTCTAGAGCAGAACTGGATAATTAGCACGAGAAACATGAAACTGTTGTTGAGGTTGATCGGTGAGTTGTGCTGCTGATGATTGATGTGCGGCTATAAGCGAGCAGTGAATCTAGGCTAGGTCAGAAAGCAGACACAATTTTAGTGATTATTGCTGTGTTTGCTGTGCCCAATTTGCAAATTAGCACCTTGTGCTTCTGAATGTTGCCGGCCTCTCGTGAATCTGACCACGAATGAATTCAGGTGCGGACCGGATGGCTGCGTTTGGCGACTTCATCGCGTTGTCCGATCGCTGCGATGAGTTGACCGCGAAGATGATTTCACGCGAATTGTCAGACGGCGTGATTGCTCCGGGTTACGACGATGCGGCTATGTCTATTCTGGCAAAGAAGAAGAATGGGAATTACACCGTTCTCAAGGTGAACAGCTTGTTCCGTTTCTAATGCATTTCTAAAGCGTTTCTTAGATTGACCCCCGTTTCCTGCCATCCGACAACGAGGTACGAACAATCTTTGGTCTCAAGCTTAAGCAGAAACGAAACAATTCGGTGATTACCCCAAACGACTTTATTAACGTCGTCTCCAAAAACAAACAGGTCCGTTTCCCCGTGCCTGATGAAGTGAGCATCATTTTGCTATTTAAGGTCCCAAAATATGTGATCGACGACCTTCTAGTGGCTTCGATTGCCATCAAGTACACACAGTCGAGTAGTGTCTGCTTCGCACATCGGGGACAGGTACATAAAAGAGCTTTATTCGTCTTGTACTGACGATTTCATTTGCAGGTGATCGGCATAGGAGCCGGACAACAATCGCGCATGCAATGCGCCCGACTTGCCGGCGAAAAAGCCGCTAATTGGTATGCAAACTAAACTGCTGCTCTCTAAAAATTGGCTAACAAATTAGGGTTGCGTGCGCTTACGTAGTAGTGAAAGGGAGAAGAGCGAAATGAGGAAAAGTGTGAGAGAAATAATTAATTCGACGCTTGTCATCGAAACGAGGAACTGATGGCGAACTCGTCACGGCGGAGATGACCCGCTAGGGACATCCGATGCACTCGTCGCGTACAGCCAGCCAATAGGGCAATGTCTCTCCATGGCGGCATCCGCTAGCACCACCGTCGTGGATGCGCGCCAGCGTTTCACAGTCGCTTTTGCCATAGCACTTCAAGCGGAACAAATTGCCGAGTGTCTAAAGCATACGGTAGCGCAATACGGGAAGTAATTTGACATCTTTCGACTGCGATAATGGGATTCTCTTGTGACGCATTTCCAACAAAAAAATACTAAATTCTCAACGTTGTGTTTACGTTTGCCTTTAAAACGTGATGGTGTTTTGCATACTCTCGAGAAAGCCGTTTTCTGCTTACCTTGATGCACTGTGACGAGCATTCGTAGTCTTCAGCACAGCGGAGCCACGCGGTTTCACTCTCTTCGTCTATTTGCTTGCCCGGCTGATAGCATTGCTAAAACATCGAAGATCTTGTTCATGTCACAAAGATTGAAGTTCAGCCTGGTTCATGTCAACCAAACAGCAAAGGATAAAAAAAACGCGAATCTGTCCGATCTGCACCCCTGGGACAAGCGCTGCGCGCATTAGCAACATTGCGGCAATCTTGTGTTTAATAGATTGTTGCGAACTTTTTTTAAATCAGATATCAATCGCAATCCGCAGGGATTTTGAGTCTGCCATAAGGTCCACATCATTCCGTTACTTATCTAAATCAATTTTTTTAAATTGACTTAAATTGAGCTCTCGTGGCCGAATGTCGCGCTAACAGCATCAGTCACATGCAGAGTGGTGCATTCGTGAGGTAAATTCGTTAATTCCGAGTTAAATCAATTGGATTCCGTCAAATTTGCTTTAGCCTCAGAAATGGAACGCCTACAATGAGGGGGATGCTAACATACCTTGTACTGATACATATTCATTCTGAAATAGCCGCATCCGAGCCTTCCATTTGCGTCGTCGGAACATCCTTTTGGTTGACATCCGCTGTCCACAACGCACATTGCGCGCAGACATTCGTTGTCGAATTCCACTTTAATTTTTCCGTTTATTTTTGGACAAGCGAAGGCTGCGCTTACCTTTCGGAAAAAGGAGCAGTGACTTGGAAAGTGCTACGAGGGTAATGAACTGGATTAACAGAATCAGAAGGTACATGGTCCATGAAGCCGGTCCGCTATAAGGCATGATTCGTTAGAGGTCAAATTGAGGGTTGCGGAGGATCCTATTTGTCCAAATGAGGAATGAGAAGAATTAGAAAAGCAACGTGGGTTATCCTCTCGAGGCCTTTCACTGACGTCAGATTCTAATCCTGACCCATAAATAGCCGTTTCCACCACCAGCGAATGCGAGAAGCGTGGAGAGAAAAACAATTTACCGCGTAAGATCGAATCCGGCGAGAGGGAAGTTAAATGAATTAAGCAGTTCTCACCTGAATGGAGGCGTCGCATTCGAAATCTGCGTTCGTCTAGCCGTTGGGCATTCTATCGTAACTGAGCTTAGTTAGCTAAACCGCGAAATACGGTCGTTGCGGTAGGAGTTGGGATTGCTTAGAAAAGGATGACAGGAAGAAAACGATGATTACACAGTGACGCGATGCGACAGCGCTTTCGAACACTCTGTTTACGCTAAAGAGAGCGTCCGCGCTGTCAGCACTTTAACCTAATCGTTATCGCTCTTACAGGTGGCTGCGACAACATGAACGTGTGCTCAACCTGCCTTGGAAGTCGTCGATCAGACGCTCAGAGAAGACAACAGCTATCGATCTGATGGTTTCCGGTATGCTGGCAGACGACGGATCGATGGAAAAGTGGAATGCGCACTTTACTGAACCCGTCAAACCTTTTACTCAGGTTCGCGTAGCAAAAGGAGAGAATACGTAATCCAAGTGCATTTCAGGAAGAGAGACGAGGTTGGCTCTGCAAGCTCACCGACGTCGTTGTTAGCTCGGACGCGTGTTTTTCCTTCCGTGATAGCATTGAGTGCGTACGTCAGGTATGTTTATTATCCTGATAGATCTGAATCTCAGTCGGACCTTTCAGTTCGGCGCGCGATACATCGCGTGCAACTCTGCTCCGTCTCAGGACATCCTTGACATCTGCAACGAGTACGGCCTTGTTCTCATCCATACCGGTCATCAATTCGTGCAGCAATCATGACAAACTGACTGTAAATAGCCGCAGAAGAAGATATTCTCTCTACATTTCTCTACAGACGCGACCACTCCCGATTATTCCGTCACATTTACATAGCCTTCAAGATCGAATCAAAGTAAAGATGTTTAGCACGAAGTCACGGAGAAATCTTCTTTCGATGACAGCCGATACAGGGATGGTACAGGCGCTTGCTGCATTTGACGCTGACGCGCTTGCTGCGCGGCAAGCTCCAGTTTACGTTTCTGCTGACGATGGTCCTCACGAAGAGCCTCAACGGCGGCACGAGCTTCAGAAATAAGCGCAATACAATCTTGAAGTCCTTCATAAAATTCGCGCTTGTCGTCGAGATGATTCGTTCGGCGCATGACTTCTTGCATGACGTCCGCAAGCTACAGTTGTTGCCTATGACTTGTCCACCGACTGCCCACGCCGTTCTCCCAGTTGGAATAACTGGCTGGCCTGGTGAATTTTATGAAGCCTTGTGATTGCGCTGCGCTCGCGCAAAATTCACCAGGCAATCTCGGCGGTAGCTTTAAGGCCTAAGCCTGCACTTAGTACGAAGCCATCAATTAATTTCTAAAACCCCTAAAATCAACAGATTTGCTACGAAGCCTGGTAAGTCAGAAAACCTGCCTATCTTAACTATATATGATTTTCATTATTATTGGCTTCGTAGACGGCATAAAACATTAAACATAATCCAAACAATTCAAAATACGTTATTTGTGCGGAAAAGCGCTTTATTCAATACCTACAAAAATGCACAAATGTCAAGAAGTTGCTGTCAACGACTGCTGTTGTCACCCGAAATCAACGGCATCATGTAAGCGATCAGCTTTTCGGGGTAATGGGTCTCCAGAAACAGGTGAGTTACAACAGTAGTGCAGTCGCCTTTGTAGCTGATGTTATAAAGAACATCATCCATATCGTCAGCGGTAATTGACTCCGGCGCGTTCCAATGGCAGCCCGTAATCTCAATGTTCTGAAATTATTGCGATTTTGGGATCGAATCTCACAGAAAACAAAGCTTACAGGTCCGAGCTTCTTGAACAGATCGTGAAATTCGACGAGGAGAGGCGCGTCTTTACCGATTCCGGACTTCTTTTCACGTGTGTTCCTAAAATCACATCCAATAGAGAGAAACATTGCGGAGAGAGCACTCACTTCCACTCAACTTCGTAATACAGTTTTCCGTCGATCATTTCTTCGCCAACAATCTTATCGATATCGCCAAAGTAAGCCGAAACAGGGATCGTCCCAGTCGCAGTAGAAGAAGAAGTTCCGGTGCCGGTGCTCGCAGTGCCGGTGCTCGCGGTGTCGTTGCTCGTGGCGTCGTTGCTCGCCTGGTCAGCCATGATGGTAGCTGCAAAAGTGAATATACAATCAACGAGTTAATATTGCAGAAACACGATGGTGGAAACGCAGAAAACAAAACGCGCGCGCGGTGGATGATGCAGGACACCGACTGCAAGCGAGGCGTGCATTCAAATGTGCACTCGTAGTGCGTCCCATAAAGGAAACACCGAAGCGCCAACACCATGCGCCTGCGGTGCGTCTCTTGTGAGCAGCCCACGGAAGATGTTTAGCGCCAGCCGTGATTGCCGTAAACGCAATTCATCTCAGATTCATCGCAATCTTGCCTGATCGCAAAACACGTAACAAACAATAACAATAACAATCAGGCATTACGAAACACAGGTCGATTAGCTGCTCGCCAATCGACATCGGCCTAATGATACTCAGCCTGAGCATCACCTCAGGGTGATCGTGTCGGGACCAAACATCAAGTATGACATTCGAATGTCACTGCCTAACATGCCCATGAATTGTCCACCGACTGCCCATGAATTGTCCACCGCACAAGCTCGCGAAAAATAGACTATAATCGACCTGTGTTTCGTAATGCCTGATTGTTATTGTTATTGTTTGTTACGTGTTTTGCGATCAGGCAAGATTGCGATGAATCTGAGATGAATTGCGTTTACGGCAATCACGGCTGGCGCTAAACATCTTCCGTGGGCTGCTCACAAGGGACGCACCGCAGGCGCATGGTGTTGGCGCTTCGGTGTTTCCTTTTATGGACGCACTACGAGTGCACATTTGAATGCACGCCTCGCTTGCAGTCGGTGTCCTGCATCATCCACCGCGCGCGCGTTTTGTTTTCTGCGTTTCCACCATCGTGTTTCTGCAATATTAACTCGTTGATTGTATATTCACTTTTGCAGCTACCATCATGGCTGACCAGGCGAGCAACGACGCCACGAGCAACGACACCGCGAGCACCGGCACTGCGAGCACCGGCACCGGAACTTCTTCTTCTACTGCGACTGGGACGATCCCTGTTTCGGCTTACTTTGGCGATATCGATAAGATTGTTGGCGAAGAAATGATCGACGGAAAACTGTATTACGAAGTTGAGTGGAAGTGAGTGCTCTCTCCGCAATGTTTCTCTCTATTGGATGTGATTTTAGGAACACACGTGAAAAGAAGTCCGGAATCGGTAAAGACGCGCCTCTCCTCGTCGAATTTCACGATCTGTTCAAGAAGCTCGGACCTGTAAGCTTTGTTTTCTGTGAGATTCGATCCCAAAATCGCAATAATTTCAGAACATTGAGATTACGGGCTGCCATTGGAACGCGCCGGAGTCAATTACCGCTGACGATATGGATGATGTTCTTTATAACATCAGCTACAAAGGCGACTGCACTACTGTTGTAACTCACCTGTTTCTGGAGACCCATTACCCCGAAAAGCTGATCGCTTACATGATGCCGTTGATTTCTGGTGACAACAGCAGTCGTTGACAGCAACTTCTTGACATTTGTGCATTTTTGTAGGTATTGAATAAAGCGCTTTTCCGCACAAATAACGTATTTTGAATTGTTTGGATTATATTTAATGTTTTATGCCGTCTACGAAGCCAATAATAATGAAAATCATATATAGTTAAGATAGGCAGGTTTTCTGACTTACCAGGCTTCGTAGCAAATCTGTTGATTTTAGGGGTTTTAGAAATTAATTGATGGCTTCGTACTAAGAGCAGGCTTAGGCCTTAAAGCTACCGCAGGGATTGTCTGGTGAATTTTGCGCTTTTTTTTATCGGCGTTAATACAAACTCACCACTCGTGTGACTCCAATGCTGTGCATTGCTGATTGTCACTGTTTCTCTTTTCTTTTTCCACTGTCCGAACCATTCTTCGTGTTTGTTTCGTATTGCATTCTCATGTTTGTTTCGTGTAAACTGAATTATGCAGAAATTTGTCCGCTCGTGTTATCTGAGACAAAGGCGAAAGCATATATTATTACGAATTTCAGTGAATTCCAAAATAATGGCAAAGCATTTTGAGAAGAATCTCGGTATGTTCATTTATTCCTATTGTGTTTTCCAACACCCTATTTTGCAGACCTGGCCACTGACAGCACTCTAATTGAGCCAAACTGGGACAGCATTTTAAGTTGCGTCGGCAACATTCGGTGCGGCGAGGTTCCGTAAGTTCCATGCTGCAGAATAATAATATGTTTGTCATCTGTAGTCCGAAACTGGCCCTAGCAGCGTCCAGAAGCGCATGCATTCGGAAAACCCGCACACCGCCCACCATGCCATGCTTACGTTGGAGGCCTGCGTTAAGAACTGCGGTGGACCATTTCACAAAGAAATAGCAACGAAGTCGTTCATGGAAGATATGAGAAATCTAGCTCTTGATGGGTAATCGCAGACGGTTGGTCGACTTAATGCTCTCCTTTTGGCAAAACAAATTTTTATTTCAGGTCCGCGATAAGGTCCTGAAATTGATCCAGTGCTGGTCCTCGGCGTTCAAGTCTCGTAATGAGTACAAAATTGTTGTCGACACACATAATCTTATGAAACTGAGCGGCATGGATTTTCCACTGATGAGGGAGGCATGTACGAGTCTGGGGTCTCGCCACATCAACCCTTCTGTAGACAGCCGCCACGTGGCCGCGACTCGCGCATAAGGACGTCTGCGATGGCACCCCGTACCGTTGAATTCTACATTTCATGGCAGATGCAATGTTCGCATCCGAGAGTGCTCCTGACTGGGCAGATGCTGATGCTTGTTTCCGATGTTGCAAGAAGTTTGGACTGATAACTCGAAAGCACCATTGCCGTGCATGTGGACAAGTCTTTTGCGATCGCTGTAGCAACAAGCAGATGAACTTGCCAGACTTTGGTATTGAGAAAATGGTGCGAGTTTGCGACACTTGCTACAGTAAGCGATCGTCTTCTATAACTGTAGAAAAGAAAACTGACTCCGGAATTGACTCAAAAGAGGTATGCTTCGCTGTTGTGCCTACTCATAATGTGTTTTATTATCAGACAGGTAATTCTATGGATGACAAAGATGCGGAGCATTTGCGTGAGTTGGAAGAAAAGGAGAAAGAGCAACTCGCTCTGGCTATTGAACTGAGCAGGCGTGAAGCTGAGCAGCAGAATAACGAGATACAAAAACAACGTGAGCTTTTGAGTATCTACAACGGCAACAGTGGCATCGATGAAAGCGCGAATGATCTCGACAGTGTTTACTCTTACTGTGGTAACACGATCCTATCCAGTTGTGCTAGCACAACTGCACTGGATGGGCATGGAGTTCCCCCAATCTATAAGTACGAATTTGGACGTAAGGAAACATTTGCTAGCTGAGATTTAAGGGTTTTGTTTTAGGGATCCCAATTAAGTCAGTTTCGGAAGAAAATGCTGTCGATCCCGAACTAGCACAGTATCTTGAGAAGGACTATTGGAATCAGCGTCGCAGCAAATTGGATAACGTTAGTGCTGTTTTTGAGAATGTAAACGAATGGTAAACTTTCAGAAGGATGTTGATCTAAAGGCGAGCGCCCCACCACCGAGCGAACTCTCCTGTTCCGGAAGTGCAAGCACAAGACCAACTCCAGTACCTTTTGTTTCATCTGTCGTGAAACAAAAATCCTGGGAGGAAGACGCTGGCTCTACTACCACTCTCAGCCAGTCGGTTGAACAAGATGATGACGTGGAAGAGACAGTCAAATTTTGTGCAAAGTTGGAAGAACAAGCCAATAATATGGAGAATCGTATCCGAAGCAATCTTAACAGAGGACGCTCAATCGTCAGCGATAACGGAATCCAACAACTGTTCGTACAGCTTGCGGACGTCATGCAAGAAGTCATGCGCCGAACGAATCATCTCGACGACAAGCGCGAATTTTATGAAGGACTTCAAGATCGTGTTGCGCTTATTTCTGAAGCTCGTTCCGCCGTTGAGGCTCTTCGTGAGGACCATCGTCAGCAGAAACGTGAGCTGGAGCTTGCCGCGCAGCAAGCGCGTCAGCGTCAAATGCAGGAAATGGTTGAAAAAATGCGAAACAAGAAGAAGGTTTGAAAAGTACTATTATGGTTCGTGATTATGCTCTTTACGTTACAGGAAATGTTGATCTATCAACGTCATGTCACCTACAAGAAGTTCCAAGAAGGAATTGGGGAACAGCACATGCAACAGCAGATTCGCCCAATGCAGCAGATTGACCAGTCACAGATTTACCAGATGTCGCAGCCACAGGTGATCCCGATGTCGCAACCACAGACGATGCCGATGTCGCAGCCACAGACGATGCCGATGTCGCAGCCACAGACACCTTATAGCATGCAGCCTGTAATGAGGAACTCACTTGACTCCATCGCTCCAATGAACGCGATGGCTCAGCCTGAGTCAGTTCCACCCGCCGACGATGAACCTCTTATCCAACTGTGAACGACCTATGTATAGTTTCGTGTTAATTTTAAATAAATAAAGGGTTTAACAGTTTAAATGAGTTATATTAGTTATTATTTAGAACTGTTAAACTTGCTCATATTCCAGGCACAGATGAACCAGCTTTGATGTGATCTCTTCGCGAATGCTTTCTTCAAGAAAGTTTCTTGCATATGTATTCGAGGAGAATGAATCATATAGTTTTATAAGATTGTGTCCAGATACAATTGTCAATTGTATTTCTCCCTAGTAGTCCGAACGTCTAACGTTTACTTCGAATCGATGCTTGAATTCTTGTTCTTCCGGTAGACCTCTCTCATTTTACTCAGAAAAGGCCGAAAAGAGAAAAGAGCTGAACTTTGACTGCAAACGACCGGTCGCTCTGGAGCATCCCCCGCTCCTCCTGATCTGCGCCACATCCCCCGCTGTCTTTTCTAGCCAGCATTGCAGACTTACCAGCCAACACACATATTGGAAAGAAGTTCCTGATGACTTCTTCCGATGACAGCCGATATAGGGATGGTACAGGCGCTTTTGGCCAGCTGATGTTTGCCGCAATTGAAACAAAGATGAGAACGAAAAAGAACCGGTTAGCTGTCAAGAAGGCAACATTGCGCTAAATCAATCTAAGCTGCTCTTGCTTCCAGCTGTTGGCAATGACTGACCCAAGGTTAGGGCTCAAATTGTGGTTTTTGAATTTCCACCATCCATTGTTCGAAGCGGCAATTAGAATGACATCGATCATTGTCGCCACATTGTTTCATTTTGTTGCACAGCAAATGACGCGCATCCACACTCCTCCACGGCGTTTGTCTTCGCGTTCATTGACTCAGAGCGAAGACAAATCGACCACCGGCAAGCGAGACACCGATCCGTATATACCAGACAGCAAAATCCCATCTGCATAATGTTCTCATCGTAAAATTCCACTTTGCTAACGACTTCTCATCTTCGACAGACAACGAAGACATCAATTGTCCGATTAAGACGCAGTTTATGCAAATTCCTCTGAGATGCTGCGATATGCGCCGCCGCTGCTTTGCGGTCGCGCCAGTTGGCAACATCTTGCTTGCGGGACTGGCAGAAGACGACGGCGGTGCTGTCTTTCAACTTGTCACTGCGGTGCGAATTTGAATTTGAGCTGCTGATAGGATCGTCGAGGGGTTTTTTATGTTCTGCTGAAATGTTGCTTTCGGAGACGACGAATCACTTTTCACTCTTTGAAGCGCTTCTCCGGTCGGTTCCGCTTCGCGTTCACTTTCGGAGTCGTTAAGCGTTAAGTGTACACGGAGTTTTTTTTTCATTTTGCAGCAAATTGAATAATCCTACTGTAATTCGTTCAAACTCCCAGTGACCTTAGAGGTTCGCATTTGAATTTCCAAGTTCCTGCGTTTGCGCAACTCTGCAGGAGATTAACCACTGTAACCTTTAATCCCGTAATTTGCATAAACCTTGATTTTTGCGCAGTGCCTCTGAGTGGACGAGTGTGTCCTCAAGTGTTTTGCAACCCGTTGCGCGGCCGTGTCGCAACCTGAATAATGACAGAGAGCTCTGAGAAAGAGATACTTGAGGTTAAACGGTCGGCTTTGAGGACAATACAACTTGTTGTGCAACCGATGTGAGGACAGATGTCAGCAGTGAAGCAGTGGTCTTGAAGGTCCAAAAGCGCAACTTGGGGCCGAAGCAGAAACCGAACTGTGAAGAAAACGTCCGAGGCTGACCTTGCACGGCAGCTTGCGAAGCTCATGTCTCCAATGTGCAAATTTGCTGTTCGGTCGCATCAAAGCGTGTTGTCAAGTTGTCGCGCAAACTCTCTTATCGCCTGGATCGCCAAAGTGCGCGCGTGTGACATGCCGTCGATTGATCACTTCTTGCATCTTCTGACTTCCTGTCACCAATGCGTCTTAATTTTTGAACGCGATCACCACAAAACAAAGTGGCGACGGTCAATCGACGTCTCGCTGTCGTTCTGTCTCTCTTCCCGTGTTTATACATTATTCATGCTCATTAGAGCCGGGACAAGAGATGCGCAATGAGACGTTCCTGAGCATGACGAAGTGCTCGTCTGTCTAAGACGGTGATGACAGTGAGGTTGCGCGGCCGCACACTTTGATCTCGCGTCACAAGTGGCGAGCGGTCACTCGCTGAGTTAATCCCATCTCTGTCCATGACCACCCGACGAGCGAGAGCGACAAGGTTAATCTCGTCCGCTTCGCAGACGATGGCGGATTCCGACTGTAAACTGATACGCTGCGCAGTGGTCACACATTGGAAGTGAGGTGAAAAGTGAAGAGTTTGTAAATTATGAGGGTTACGGCTTGAAAACACTGTATACGCGAGGTGTTAACAGAAATGAATGCTTTACGCACGCTCTCTTTCCCCAAATGCAGCCAAGTGCGACGCAATCTTCGGTCTAAATCGGAACAATCCTACATTTTGTTTCGTTTTGAATGACTTTCGCTTCAAGTCTAAACTGTTGCGGTGATACGAGACCGTCGGTTTTGTGAACAGTACCGTACATTGCAAGAATCCGCAACAACAGTCCTTTTATTCCAAGCAATTACCAATTCATTGACGAATTACGATACAAAGAGCGCGGGATTTATTCACGACTTCTTCCGGCGGCCGTATATCGCCGTCCTCTCTGATCTCCACGCCGGTAGTTGTTTATTTATGCGGGTTTGAAGGTCTCCGCGCGCACAACACGGTGACGCAAGCTCTAATCAAAAACCGTAAACGGTACGCGTCATTTACAGTCAGTAAATCGTTTATTTTAGGCGGAAGCCCATGATGGCGGCGTGTTCAAAAAGGCGCCCTCTCTCTTTCTCTCAATCCACCGTCTTCTCCGGTGTGCACGATATATTCCCATAAAATTTTTTGGAAGCGCAATTCCCGCGCGACGAAAGGCGATCGCATGACATCCACCTATGTGTTTCAAATCCGTAAGCCGCCTTACCGAAGTGCCTTCCTCTCGGATGTCTCCCACACGATCACTTCACACGAAGCAAAAATGCCGCGCAACACAAGAAGGTTAAGGAGTGTTGAGTTGATAGATCGTTTGTATCAATTGCTTGAGAACTTGGAATTGAGTTTCGGCGAGCGATGCGGCGAGGTGCAAAGTGGCTTTACGTTGTGTTGATAAGGGCGCCAGTGAACTGTTGATAGGCAATGAGCAAGTGCTACCGGACACGCAATCGCCGTTTGCCATGCCGAACTTCCACACTTTGATTGTTCTAATCCCCGCGAATCAGCGGAATATTCGATTAGATTCGCTTTTGCAGGAAACGATCTGATTCCGGTTTCCGACGCTTGAGGTGCTAGATTTCCGGTTGATCAATTGAAATAGATGGCAAGAGACCAAAATTCTCTCACTCTCAAAGCTACCGTAATCAGATGAGCGACCATTTTATTGTTCTCGTTTTGTTCAAAATTTGTGTTCAAGGCTGTGATATACACTATCGTTTTGTCTTTTATCTCGGATTCCGATCAGAGCGCAATTCTCTAGGATATCCAAACGAGAAAAAATGTTTAACTGCCACCAGCTGTGTGGGCGCGGCGGTATTTGTAAAGTTGTCACCTGTCATCACAGGTTGCCTTATGGAGATTAAGTGTCTCTAGTGGAGTTCCTTTACTGCGCTTTTTGAGTTGCATGGGAGCGCGGTAGCGAAGGTGGCAAGGGAGCTGTTGGTCAGCGAGAAAGAAGAGGGCGTGGCTTCCTCATCGCCTTCCTCTTCGCCGCCCAATTCAGCGCGGAGCAACCAATTTAGTTTATGATCTCTCTTCATTCCTCGGAATCGAGTTGCTTCGCCGACTTCTACGCGAAGGGCGTACCGAAGCGGCCGGAAACGCTCCATGGTCACTCACTCAAGGGCTTGGATTAAGGAGTTGTGTTGTTTTGTTTGTCAACTTCTCCGGTGGGGGGTGCGTCGGAACCTCAGTTCCGTCCATGTTTGCTTCTTATTCCGCTTTGTCGCTCAGTTTGAGGATGGCGGCGGTTGTCCTCGAACTTTTGTTTGTTTACAAGCGTGTTCACCGGTATGTCGTTTCAGATATCCGCAGCTTATCTGCCAATGGATGCCACAGAAGGCTCGCAGACCCAGCGTCTGGTCTCTTTCCTCCTCGAGGGTGACGACGTCGTCAGCTGCGAAATATGTTGCGAACCGTTTGATGCCGCTGACCGACCGCCGAAGCTTCTTCCCTGCGGCCACAATTTCTGCAAAAACTGTCTCTTCTCCCTATGCTGCCATCAACAGGTTAGTGTCTTGTTTCTCTAAGGGTGTTGCCAGTGAACTTGCGAGTAAGTGCAACTCAAGTTCAGCCCATGCTGACGGACTATTATCGTTTGCAACGGCGAATGATCGACAGCGTCTGGCGTGTAGCAGAGGCGTACTGTCTTGTCAATCGAGGGCTAAGTAATCACAATTAATGAGGGTTTTGTTGATCAGCTTTAGTGATCATCCCGTCTGAAGGTCGCGACAAACTAAGGTCAAAACAATGTTTTCAGTACTATCTGCTCGAATCGGTTGCGTGTCCAACCTGCCGTGAACAATTCTCCACTACAATTGCAATGGAAGCGCCAGTGAACTACGATTTATGCAGTGAGTCCTTCGTGTTTGCACAACTCGTTACACAGGGTTTTTGTAGAAATGCTGGAGAACGTTCAAAAGTGCAGGGAAATTACGGTAATTCAGAAGAACGAAGAAAACGAAAAGATTGAAGAGACCACTGACAGCAGCATCGCCAAAAGATCGTTGAATCTTTCGAAAGCAACTTCCAAGATCTTTGCCAGATCCGTTTCGAAACGATTCAAGAAGAAGTCGTCAAGTACCGTAAACAAGACGCTGTTTGTGGGCAGTGGCAACTCGATGTCGTGCACAGATTGCGGTCGCCGATTATCGCAGCGTCATTGCGCGAAATGGGCCCGTTTCTGTGTGCGCTGCAACCCAAACTGCCAGCGATTGGTAGGAATACCGTAGTCACAGTTCTTTGTTGCAATTTCGCTTTCAGAATCTGACCTGCCTGGAGTGTTGCGTCGAGCGGCACAACGGACACAAACTGGTCGCGATGCCGGATCTCGAGTTAAATCACCAGAAGTTGATTAATGACCTCTACGAACTCTTGAGAGCCCGCCAAGAGATGGACGTCAAGGGAAGCGTGTTGGACAGCACGTTTATGAGGGTCACCAAAGAGGTAATTACGTGATAATCCTAATCTCCCAAGCATGCTTGACTCTTTCAGACCGTAACCGAGAAGATCATCGACGGTCTTCCGCAGCGCATAAAGAAGTTGGAAAGAAGCAGACTGCCGCTGCCACCCGAGATGATTGTGCGCATAAGACGGAAGGAACTGAGAAATCATCTCAGGCTACAGAAGATAAATCAAATGTCGGAGGTACGGTAGATGCCTTCGTTCTTTCTTCAATGTGTTTCTTTAGAAGGGCAAGAATCAGAACGAATCGTTTCGAACCAAACGAACGAACATTGAACGTATGCGAACAGTTTGCCTTCTCCTCCTAACAATCACCTTTACAGAGCTGAAGAACAGCCAGAAGCAGCCTGACCACTCGGTTGCCCTGATGAGCGTCGAACTCGCAATTCTCGCTGTCAATCAATTCAACTCCCAATTGTGCGATTCGTTAGCGGCTTCGTTCCAAGTGATCTTATCGACAAAATCGACAGACTTGGACAAAGTAAATGCCTACTTGAACTGTGCTAAGCAGTTGGGATTGCTGATCACCGAGTAAGATAGCTTTGGCTTGGTTCTTCGTATGACTGAAATCGTTTTAGCACGTTGGTATCGCAAACTTTGCACCTTTTGGAAGACGCGCTGCTGAACTGTTTCCTCAACGTGCATCTCGTCACAAAGGACTTGGCGATGATTGAGGAGGAGCGAAGAACTGTCTGGAAATCCATTCAAGCAACTTTCACTGAATTACTCAGAGTGGCAAGAGCGGTGAGTTAACTGCAAATCTGCAATCTGTTTTGATCGAATTGAAGTGCGAAACCGTTAAACTGAATGAACCGTCTTCAGATTTGGACACCGAAAGACGCGAGCCGAGTGGAGCTCGTGGAGGACATCGCCTATCTGTGCCACATGTACGCAGACGTTTGCGACAACGCCACGATCATGATTTGCATCATCGAAGCGGCTCGTGCGCGCTCAGAAGAGGAGAAGACGCCGCTAGAACCGCAGTTGCAGGTGAGCAAAGGCGCTGAAACACATTTGTTGAAATACCGCGATTTCCAGATGATCGATGAACACTTGCTGGAGTGCAGAAAGACTCAACGCCAGAATGAAGCCAAGGCCAGACGACCGAGACTGCTCAAGGGCATCAAGAGTTGGCTGAAAACAAAACTTTTGAAGTGAGAAGAAGGAGGGAAGAGTCTTTGTCGGTCATCGAGTTTGGCGCGTAGCAAATGTTTATCGTTTGAGGTGGGAAGTAAATCAGTTTCTATGAATCACTGCTGCCACTCTGTACACACATGGAATGCTCGCTCATTCAGTGAACGCTTTCTCTGCTCGTCTCATTCTCTCCACACCGCTGTGCTCATGCTAGAAAGCGCCGCGAATGTTCAACAGACCCCTCACGGTACTGTCTGATACCGTCTGTAGTCTTTGATGGATTCTTCCGGCGACGAGAGAACTCAGGTCTGGAATGCTTTATCTCTTCTCCACATGCATTATTCGTGCCGCCCGGAAAGTATACAACCAAATCGTGGAGATCATGCAGGTTTCCGTCGAGACGCTTATTTGCTGCTCGTGCAAGCTCGCTTTGATAAGATAGGAAAGAGGTCACAGACGATTGTAGACCTCCACTGGAGGTTGCAGTCGTGTTTGATTTTCAGATTCTCCGCTGCAGTCGCTGTCTTTGGTGTTAATGACTCAGCTCCGGTCTGATACCACATTCCCAGTTGTCTAGATGTGCTTGTTCGCTGACTCTTCAAGTACAACGTGTCCACGTACGTGAGAGCAAAACGCGCGAAATTGAATTAACTCTGTAGTCATGCTCTATCATGTTCTGTGTCTCCGCACTGCGTCGGTGGTCCTTACTTTCGAATAGACACAAACCTTTTTTCTTTTGTCCCTGTTAATATTTGGTTCGCTCTGTCTGCGGCACTTCAGCCGCTTACGTAACTGCAACAGCTGTTCTTAGCACGTTTGATGTGATGACGACAGCGGAAACTAGTGAAAAGTCTCCGTCGTCTACCGTATCGCAGGTGATACGCAGCAGCGCGCTCGAAAAATGCACATAATTCCTTTTTGACGACCGCTTGAATGCAAACGAACACGAGCCGGCTGTTAATGAATCTTGCTTTCCGCCTAGGTTGGCACTCTGACATTGCATTAGTCGTGTGCTCGGCACAAAATTGCTGCAATTCAATTGGTAAAGGTGCAAACTTGGAGAGAGTTCATTTGGGAATTTTGCTCTTTGCTTTTGTGTCCATAAATGAGTGATTGCAATCAATTGAAATTTCAGGTACAACGTCTGTCAGCACAGCTTCAATGGAAGGAATCCTGTAAGTGTTTGTTTGGATTATGACCGAATAAAACCCTGACACAATAAAACCCGCTACATTAAAACCCGCCACATTGAAACCCAATACAATAAAACCCAAGGAAATTGTAAAGGAATTATTAAGAACTTAGCGCGTAATTCTTAGCGTGTAACGCGTAAGTCTTGCTCTCACAAGTGAATTTCAGAGTGATTTTTGGCTCGCTGCGCTCGCGCAAAATTCACTAGGCAAACCCTGCGGCAGCTCCTAGGCCTAAGCCTGCACTTAGTACGAAGCCAAAATGAGCTCCATAGCGGCCGGTCATGTATACAACCGGTTGCCAACACACGTATTCGGTACAAGTGACGGCAAAAGCTAAGCTGAGCTTGGCGCGAAGCCTGAATGCTCTACGAAGAATTATCGACAGCCATTTTAGCAAAAGAATCCTAAAAGCTAACTCTAGGCGCACTTCGAGGTCATAATCAAGCGCAGCATGAAAAATGTCGTCGTACTTATCTCATGTCTCCAAAAATAATAAATCCTCATCGGGTTTTATTGTAGCGGGTTTTAATGTGGCGGGTTTTAATGTAGCGGGTTTTAATGTGTCAGGGTTTTACTGTGCTATAACGTTTGTTTGCTTGATTGAGAGTTCCGTGTCTTTCCACCGTAGTCTAATAGGTTCCGATTGTTACCATCTCCTATTTCCCTTAGAAGAGCACACAAACTACAAACAACTTGTTTGAATCAGTCTGATTGAAATGTGTACTTATAAAGTGCGCAGAGATTACTGAACGCCAGCAAACGTTTCTCCCACTGCTGACCACTCCACTCGATCATAACACAAAGTAGAGAAGAAACGGACATGCAATTCGCTTCTGAATTGTTGAAGTTTTGGTCGTCGGCAGATTCCAGCCCGCCTCGGATAGCTTTCTCAGCTACGTGACAACGCAGAACTGTAACTCTAACCGTTCTCTCCGTCAAAAGAAGAATAAAAACGAAATTTGGAAAAGAAGTTCATTTTGATGTTGGTAATCAACGTTTCGAACTGAAACACTCAAACATTCCCGAGTTGCTACAAGATTTCCCTGAATTTAAACCTGTTCTAAAATCCATTTTCTTCCTCGAAACAGCGAACCAGGAAGCAGACGTTGCAGCTACAGTACTCTCTTCTTTGCGTGCGTTTTGTCTTATCTACCGAGACAAATCACCAAGTCATCAATGATTACCTTGTCGTCGACACAATTCTCGCAAACAACTCTAATCGCTGTAAAAAAATCTCATTTTTTGCGTCTCTTTTGCAGTCGCCTGCTGCATCGCGCCTCACTTCGCAACATTTCCTTCTCTGCAATTTCTGTTTTTTGTCGCGCAGTCTGCACGTTGTAACGTTTTATCGCTCATCTTCCGTTGAAACTGTTTTTCTCTTTTGCAAAAACCTGTTCTTTCTTCGTCGCAAAGTCATTAATTCTACCGTCTACCGTAACCAAATTTGTGTTCTTTCGGAGAAATGTTGGGCGTGAAGTTCGTTTTTTGCAAGCATTAGTACCTCCCCTGGTGGCCATTCTTGACGGTTATCTCGCCCACTCACATCTACTTCAGCACCATGCGAACGCTGCTGTTTTCCTTCAGAACCTCCTCCTTTCTCGCCTGTGTTCACAAGTGCCCCAAATCATATTTCTTCCTTTCATTTTCGTAATTTTTGCTTTGGGTTTAATGATGCAGGAGCTGCTTTGTCGTTGATCAAAACGCAACCGGTAAAGAGTTGCCTGATTGTCGAATTCGCGTTGCGGCCGCACGGCCTTTCAGTGCTGGCGGTGTTCCGAACTGTCGCGGTACAGTTTACACCGCATATGTACGATTGAATTGGACTTTGATATGCGCCTTGAACATATTTGCACGGTCCACTTCATGCTTTTCCACCACAGAAATTGACCGCCGTTCAGACAGAATGTGGGTGCGCTTCAGCCGTGGGAATGTGAATTAGCGGACGAGAACACACTGAGGTTTGATGGACGACCAGGGCGTTCAACACAATTCAGTGAACCTGCGAGGTCGTCGGGAACCGAGAAGAAACGTTTGGTTTGTCGGTTTTAATGAAATCAGAACAAAGGCCGGCGCGACTCGGGAAGACGGTGTTTTCTTTTCTTTTTTTGCGTCTACACGGAAGTGCGCACTTCAATTCCAATCGAAGAAGCTGCGTCTTCCTCGCTTCTGATTTGGGAAATCAAAAAAGTTTTTGACACAGACAGATCGTTTTCTGTTCTGAGGCATCTTGTCAATTCAGATCCGTCGTTCGATTTGAATTCAATCAAATTGAATTATTATTATTAGTAATACTGTAGATCGGTAACAAAGAAAACAATCCCTCTAGCAATGATTCATCTGCGCACACCATAGCGCTTCGACCACTTGTTCGTCGACAAAGATAGCCAATTCGTTGATCTTTCGATCGGTCAATTGGTAGCACTGCTCGATGAGCGCCGATTCGCGGAGCTTCGAGCAGCTCGCGTTGGCGAAAGCGCCGATTTCGGACTGAAACGGAAATGAAGAGAATTACAGACGTGCTTTGCGCTGTGTACCTTAGCTGCTAGAGCGTAGTTCTTAGCGTTGGTGAGCATGCGTTCGCAGAAGAGACAAGTGAGTCGTTTATTATGCTGAAGAGAGCACCATTAACGGTCATTGTGTTATGTGGTTTTGCACAGCGTATAGGGATACCCCAGTACATATATCTGCCCTAGACAGCGCGCGAGTGCCCCGCTCGCGCACCTTATCGTTAGGGTGAAACTTTGAAGGTCATGCGTCGACCGATCATAATTCCCTTCCCAGTTACCGTCTTAGTGTCGCCAGACTTGGCGAGGAGCTGCCTTGAATTCGGGGATTTTCTCTCCCTCCGGTCCAGGAAGAGGTCGCGCTGACGGCGGTGTCGTGGTGATAATATTGTATGTTTTTTGAGGCAACTTTTTGGGACCGATAAAGTCTACTCTACTGCTTTCGGGAGCCGTCGTTGTGGTCGAAGCCGGTTCCGTTGTGGTTTCCTTTGCGAAAGGATTTCCGAAGTCGCACAAATTCAGAATTTCACAGATATTTCTTGTGGGCATATTGTAGGTTAGAGAGACATAGATCTGCGGGAGACTGTCGCCGACAAACGCGTAGCACTGACTCTAAAATTTGATCATTTGCTTCTTACAATTCTCGCCTCTTTGTAGTTACAAACTGCTGCTCAAACCCTCAGCGCATAAAACCCCGTTTTGTGACAGATAACAATCCTAAGATCGTTCCTCCGAATAAATTCCACAAAATACTAGAAACAGAATTGTTTTGTGACGCTAGAAATTGTGATTTTGCTCGCGCTCTTGGCTGAGTATTCAACTCACGAACGAGATCAGGAACCTTTGCAACAATACGAACATACCCTGACAACGCGCGGTAATGAATTGCACCGGTCGTTGAGCACAATTTTGAGTTGGGCCTGACTGAGACCAACGCGTTGCTCAGTGACTGCGAGCATCTGTGTGCAAAGGAAACATCCGAGATTCGATGCAGAAGAGTCGCGAATTTGAGGTTTGTTCCCTTGGTCAGCGTTCCTGCAAGCGCACGTGAGAAACACGTTTACAATGCACGACCTACTCGGGAGCGAAATTGCGCGAGTAGCTACCGTATCCTTTGCCGGCGTAGTTCTTGTCGAAATGGAGAGAAGCGGCGATTGGTGCGATACCTAAAAGGGGTTTAACTTGGGGTAGATTTGAGCGGATTTCGCTTATATCATTATTTGTTTTGATTACGTTGTTTTGCTACGCCTAAAAACCTTTCGCTTTTCTCACTTCAAAACATCGAAGAGCAAAGTTCATTAATTAATCCTTACAAGAGACAATGAGGAGCGAAATAAGCCGGACGAAACGCATCTTGAACGAGTGAAGCTACCAGGTAGCGGTCGTTATCTACCTCGCTCCTCGTCGCAAACGAGGAGAGGGCGGATCCCGTTGACAAACAGATTTCGGGAGGTCATCGCTTCGGCTACTCCACGACTGTGAGTGTTGCAAAAACACAAATTAGTAAAATCAAATTTTTTGTTAATTTGAGTGAGCAGAGGCGCGGGAGAGGGCGCGATTAGAGAGTTTGGCGGAATATGCATCTATCTGTTTTGACGACGTCGAGGTCTCGCCTTCTTCGACTCGCTCGATTTGTCCAGTCGTAGTATGTAGATGTACATACAAACCATGCATATAGGGGAGTTGCAGCGCCCGCCAGCGACGATTCTTCATTTCATTCGTTATTCGATTCGATCAATATACCGGCGACTGGTGACCATGATTCGCCAGCCCACTTTCCTTCCTGCGGGCTCCACCGACTAGGAAACCCCTTTCCCGACCATTCAGATTGTTGCATTTTGAGCCGGTTTCCGTCCGCACACAGTTTAACTTAATTTCCCGCTTCGCTTTCGCTTTTCTTTCTTCGCATTTGCCTCCTTCTCTTTATCCCCTCTATGTGACGCTGTTTGTTTTGGTCAGCGTCATTCCCGTCGACAACCAATTAAAAGAGCGACTTTTCGCACTTTCCTAAGACACTCGAGATCGATAGCCGAAGCTTCTGAACGGACACTTGAGAAGGAGGAACTATATGTGCGTATGGTTATTCTATCCTTCTTCATAAGCCGATTGATCCCTCTCTGTCGCAAAATGTCTTCGCGTGACCAAAGGCACAAATAAGGGCACAATTGGATTGGCTGCAACTGTTATCGTCTGCGACCACACATCGATTCCTTTGAGTGGAAGCACTCTCTCAGCAGGTTAAAACCCACACACCACAGATTGAAGAGAATGAAGAGAGATGAATGCGCTGATTGCTCGCAGCTGTTTCCGGCGTTTCTTTTGGAGAGATCGCGGGAGAAGTTCTCATGAAAATGCCGCTTTCTCCGTGTGTGGCATTAGGGGGTTGTCAAACGCGGTTTCTAAGCTCCCGGTTGCGCGAGGGGCGTGCCAAACGGCTGCTTTGAACGCGCGAAAACACCTGTGTATGTCATTTCCATCGAGCGCCGTTTTCATTAGATGCACTCCTTTAAGGTGATTCACGCTTCGGAATTCTCCCTCGAGACGCGCGACTTATATCCCCTTTGCGGTTTCAGGACCTATGTTATTCTTCCCTCAAGCGGGAGTTAATGAGTACGTCGTTTCTTTTCAGGGTAACAGACGATAACAATATGGATCGTTCGTGTTTGGTGTGCGGCGAACAAAGTGGTTCCAAGCACTACGGTAGCTACTGCTGCAGGTATTCGTCTCGCTTGTTTTCTCGAACGTCAATTTTCATTACAGTGGCTGCAAGGGATTCTTCCGTCGTACGATTCGCTTTAAGAAGATCTACAAGTGCTTGGGCGATCGGAATTGCATCATCGAGAAAGGTATTCGAGACACTTCTAGCTCTCAGGGCGCACAGAGCACATTTAGAGTACCGTAACTGCTGCCGTGCTTGTCGTTTCCAGAAATGCATAACCGTTGGCTTGAATCCTCTCCGTAAGTCCTCGTTTTCATGACGCAGTGTTGTGCTCACTTCAATTAATCATAATCCTTCGGTTTAGTTGTGCACAGCGACCGCGGGGTCACGGTAGATGACGAAATGCCATCGATGATGCCCGACGTGGGCGCACAGGATTCGCCGCCCGACGATGCAGACATCATATGTTTGGAAGACCTTTCGCCTCCGGTCAGCCGGCTGCCGCTATGTGGACCCCTTACGGTAAAAGGGCGTGTTTTATTGTCTGTCCCAATTATAGATCTAGGTGACGAACAATCAGCTTGCGCTCGCAACGACGAACATCATTCCCCTTCCGGCAGACATGAACGACACAAGGAACATCTGTCGTTACTTTGTGATGGTCGAACGGTAAGGGTTACTGTACGACAAGAGCGAGACAAATCAGAGCTTTGGCAACCAGTGGGATGAGTTAGCGGGCAATCATACATGAGCGAAACACTAGACCACGTGGTTAAAACACCAATTAGATCGTGCGGAAAGACAGACAATCTGTTTTATCAATTCTTGTGCAAACACGGAAACTGCAGAAATAAGCTCCACGTAATCTCCGTTCAAGGATTCCCTTCATCTTTTCCTACGGGCAAGCGATGGGTTTCCGATGTCCTCTGTTCGACCAAGAAAGTAGGAAGCATTGACTGATTCATTCGAGAGACTCAAATTCAAAACATCTTTGATTCCAGCGACTTCTTTCTTTCATACTTCCGTCAGTTTCAGACTCTGCGATGACTTCATCGACATGAGCATGGATAGTTCGACGTCTACCAAAGATAGATACTGTATCAACGTACCTGTCGATATCGCTTTCGACCAACCTCGCGCAATAACACATCGCTACAAGGTACGAACGGATTCATTATAGCAAAGTGCGCGAATCGTGGCATTTCGATTATCGCAATCTATGACGACAACAATTGTGGCAAATGGGGAGCATATGAGCCAATTACAAACTTCCTGAACTTTCAAAGTCGAAAGCACCAAAAACTAAATTACAGAATGCTAATTTGATTTCTCTGCAATCAGACGTATCGAACGCAGCTGATATTTATTTGTGGTTTCAATGAATTGCGCTGCGTGTTGTGGATTTGAAATCGTTTCCTCAGTTTTCATTTCAATTCCTCTTTCACTCTTCGTAGATTCTAATTCATTCGAACGCACTGTTTGCTTTTTGCACGACGAAGAAACAGAGGAGAGCAAAGTATTGTGATGAATCTTTGCTCGATCGTGATTAGAAGACCTTCAAGGTGTATCGTGTCGGCAATTTCACCTCCAAAGGAGACGATGCGCGGTTTTCCACTTCCGCGAATTGGTTTTTACAACCGGTTAGTAACCCTCAAACCTTTTCCCAAGTCCTGAAATGTCTGGTGCTCTAATTCGAACTTTCAATCGTTAGAACACAAAACTGAAAGTGCTGTCGATTCGGAGCTGTCGAGGGGAGAGGGGGGAAGTGGTATAGCGTGCAAAAAGAAATTATTTGATCTTTGAACGCAAAAGTCGTTGAAAAACCGTCAAAAGATTTGGAATCCGGAGGTTTGAAGCAAATACTCCGCTTTTGAGTGAACTCAAAGAATTCGAGCAGTTCAAGGCGCCGCTGATAAGTTGGCGCGACAAATTGGATCGAAAAACGTGTTGTTTGTTCGCGGAGAGTGATATTGGCTACCGCATCTCCGCGAAAAACGTTATGAAAGAATCAATCAACTGTTTAGATCGACTGGACACCAAAATGCTTTCTTCCAGCGCCAGGTCTGAAAAAGATTTGGTGCCGCATTGTCGGGCACTTTGCTGACTGGGCGAGTCATCTTCCAGAACTCAATCTCATGGATGATGCTGACAAGGTACCGCGTGAAGTTCCTCGAGTCATTGGGAATGTTGATTCCAGATGCGCATGTTGATTGGACGTTCGATTCCGTGCATCTGGTTCCTCATCGGTCATCGTTCGTTCGTTAACAACACAAACGGATTGTCGCTCAGCGCTGGCTACTATTTCCCAGCCGACGAGGAACAGCAGAAGGCTGTCGACGAAGAGTTAGTTTAGACGCGCAGAAATCGACTAATCGCTGAATTCAGAATCACGAATCTTTGCAAGTCGCTCTGTGAAATTGTGCTGAGCGACTATGTGAAGCCAATGCGCGAGATGCAGACGACAGAAGCGGAGTACGCGCTTATTCGAGTGCTCTCCTTCTTTATCCCAGGTATAGGTACCACTAGTCCTGTGTAAATTCTGGCTACCTCGTTTTCTTAGTGCCCCGTTTGTCGCAACGAGGGAGGGAAATAGTGAGCAACGCTCGCAACAAATACCTCGACGTGCTGGCTGATCTTGTGAAGAAATCGAATCCGCATTTTAGCTGCACGCAAGTGATCGAGCGAGTTGGACGCTTGTTGATGTTGATTCCTGTTATCGAAGTAAGTTACACATGCGAGAAGAGAAGCTGAGAGCGATCAGAAGACTCAGAGAAAAGAAACACAGATCCCTCTCACAGCGTCACATTGACCGTTACCGTAATGCTGGCTGCTTTCAGAAAATTTCGCAGATGGAGGACGACACGCTCGGGATGATGACTGTGTTCAATGTGGCCGAGATGCAAGGAGAACTACCCTACGAAATCCACGTGCGCAAAAACCTGTGATTCTTGTATTTGTATAGTGAATTGTTTCTATTTGTGTCAGAAGTGATCTCTCTTCTCTCCATTTAAGTCAACATGCTGGTCGGATTGCTCCTTTTCGATCGCAATGAATCTCTGTTCATGTTGACATCTTGCAGTTTGTTGTAAATCTGCGAAAATGTGTGCTTGAATTGATGATTTCTTCGAAAACATTCTCTGTTGCGTTCTGGTCACGCTGTTCCAGCAACATCCCTACTTCATAACTCTAAACCATTCCTTTCCTACAAATCACATTTCTTCGTTTGTTTATGAACCTTTGATTGATTGTTTCTTTTATTAAAACAGTGAGAAAACAGAAAATATCGGCGAAAGGTAAGTTGGTTTTGGATCACACCAGTCAGCCAATCTCCCAACTTTGCATTCGTTCGAATGAAGCGACTTGTCAATAGAGCATCTGTTTTGGTTATTAGAGTTAGCACATGTTAGAGAGCGACATCGTTTTCGTCATTTCATAATTGTATTTAGCAAATTAGAAAGAACTGTGGATAAGAACACTTTGATCGCTTGATCTGCTCGCCTGAAATCGTAAACAACTTTCAAATAGCTTCAGTTGGCACTGGGACATCCACAAAACGTTTTTCATAGAGAATATTGACTCTAGAGGAGATAATATCCTTTTGACTTATAGTCACTTAGTGGTTTTTATAGCTGTGGTTAAAGTCTTCCAGGGTTTTCTTCTTAATCGTCGGAGAAGATGGCAAACTGCTGTTAAATGCAGTGAAGCATGAGTCACGTTAGTATAAATTCTTAAGACGTTTCACGCGCGTCATGTTTGACGGAAAAACGTTAATTGAAGACTGCGCGTCAAAGGACGCAATCAGATCCTTTGATAGAGTTTTCCTCCAAAAATGAAGACTTTGTGACCACAGACGGTGTTGCACACAGAACGCCGTGTGGAGTACTACAAAAAGATATTTATATCGAATACAATTACTTGGGACACAGTACAAGCCGTGCAGATTGCGTCAAGACTTGCGAACAAAGCGGGTTTCAGGAGCTGCGTGCTCGCAGCTTCTTGGGGCTTTGCAGAAAACGATGCCCTCTCTTTGTGTCTAGAAACTGCCGCACACGACTGCAACGATTTCACCTCGTCGTGTCCGCACAATCGCGTTTCAAAACGAGGGAGAAAATAAAAAATAAACTTTCTTGCATGCGGCTTCCACTGGCAGAGTGCGTAGAGGTAGATAGTCGGCCCGCTGTCTTTCCTTTATCCATTCACGACGTTCCGTTTTCACTCGCTTACTCGCTCTGTCATCCATCCTCAAAGTGTTCACTTAGGCAGAGAAACGCCTTTTGAACACCTTAAATGACGTGCTGCTCAGTTGATTGCGTTTGCTCTTCACCGTTTCCATTTCACTTTTCGATAGTTCGCACCGACGCCTTCAATTTGCAGCTACCGTAACATCAGAACATAAAACCATTCTTGCGTTTTAGCTGAGAATGGAAACACACTTGGATTGTGCATTGAACGAGGGCGGTGTTCATCGACAAGAAACGTTCGGGTGTAAGTGATTCTTCCCTTTCTTGACGTTCCTCTCCCTCTCTCTAGTGCCTTCTATCGAGTTTGCAAGCATGCCAACTTTGAGTTCTCTTCTTCTGGCTGACGATGAGGATGAGTCGTCTCCATCGGACCGTGCTGTTTCTGCAGGTATCCTGCACTAATCACTTATTGCAATGAGACACTGTAAATATGGACTGAACAGCCCTGCATGCCCTGCAGAAGAGTTAATTGAGACGCTCGGGACGAGTCGTTTCCAAGCAAATCCCATAATTGTTCTTTCACATCATTTTGAAATTCGCCATTTATCCGCCGTTTATCCGCACAGCGTCAGCGCCATATTTCGACGGGCAAAAAGCATATTTATATGTTTTAAGCTATAGTGTTGCTCTGTTCAGGTGCGCAGCGCCATTCTAGAAAAATGCGAGTTGGGAGGCGACAACGGCGTCATCGTCCGGAGAAGACAAAGGTACTTGACTGTTTCTGTCTTGATTTGTAACGTTTCGCTGTTGTTTCAAGCCTAAGAAGGAGAAGCAGTCGGCCATTGGGAAAGAGGTCCAGGAACTCATGTCTTCATTCTCGGAGCTGATGGTAGAAGCTTCTGACATCAAAAACATTGAGATTCCCACAAAGCAGGACTTCCAGCAACTTGAGTCTTTCGTCCGAAAAGAGGTCTGACAAGCTGTAGTCTCTTGTGTTTTCAATGATATTCAGCTTTACGACGCTTCCCTTGACGTCCGCGTTGAATTCACTCGTCTTGGCCAGTCTTCCGCGGGTCCTTCTGACGCAGAGGTAGAAGAAATGCGCGACCTGCTCTAAACTGTTTTTGCAGCTTGTTAAAGATCTAAATGCGGCCAGTAGGAGCAAGGATGACGTCATGAAGGAGATAATGAAAGAAGTGAAAGAACTTGCCGACACGGTCCGCGAATTTGACGATTAATTACGCTCTCGAAGGTGTTGTATTTCAGCGATTCGTTTTCTAAGCATATTATGCTCTTAATTGGAACGGGGGTTGTAAGATCTCCATATATCGTTGTATCTTTTGATTCATAGTAACTGTACATCTTCACTGGTTAAGTGATCTCAAATCGCTTCAATTCGATAAATGTGGTTTAAAGCGTTGTTCCAGCGACAGGGCCGTCTCAAACAGCACATGTATGACAAAAAGATTTGGTCTGAACCCATAAAACTAGTTCTGATAGAACCGAATGCTTTTTGGTCGAAATTCGGTCGCAGTTTTTTGTGCGCTCGACCTTGAGACATGATTAAATATGACTAAATTGGTACAATTTGATACAAAACAGCATCTGCAGGTTCATAACAACTAGCATGTGTGTGTGTGTTCACAAATATAAAATCTCCTTTAGAATCGACCGTCGATTCATCAGCGCCTGATCAAATCGTGCTACGTTTCAGAAAACCCCTTTCTGTTACGGTGATTCACTCGCGAATACGCGTGAGACCAAATACCGAATCCAGTTTACAGTACGGAGAAGAAGCGAACGGTACTCCGTTCCACTGGGATCGCAACCAACCTGCTGGAAGCGTTTTTCCTTCCTTCTTCCGTGCTACAAACCGTTCTGCCAGTGGGATAACCCACATTTGTCGCTACGCCATTCCTTCTCGCACACGCCTCTCCTCCTTCTTCATCTCCTCTCGTTCGCTGACCTTCGCGCAACTCGGACACCGATGAGAAGGACTTTGCGGTGTGGCTACGCGAGAGAGTGCGCGAAAAGAGACGTCCGTCGAGGTAAATACCGCCACTGCGAGCACGTCGTCGCCGCCCGACCACTTTTTCGCGTTCGCGCACAGCGCGACGCATACAACACTCACCGCCGTGCACCGACACGGCAACGATCGGCCACGATCCGCGCTTGTCCTATATTTTGGTGGCTGTGGCGCATGATAATCATTTTTCAGGTGGGCGCAAAGACAACCGTAATTGGTCCCGACGTTTTTGATCCCTTCGAACCTTCCAACCCGCTGTTTTCATGTTGTACCACCACACAGACTCTTCAGTCTATGTTTGTGTTCTTTGTTTTACCATTGATTCGCTCGGTCGTGTCTGTGTCGACGTGGAAGTTTCATTTTGCGCGGTCTGAATCGCTTTCCTTGCAGGTCGGTTGAATCTAGGGAGAAGATGGCTAAACTGCATCTATATTTTGCGGTGTTCTTTCTCACTGTCGCTGCTATCAATGGAGGATTGGTGACTCTTACTATGGACAACCTCGATGCTGTTTTGAACAGTGCTCAGGTAAACGAATAGTCTGAAGCCGAGCAAGCGGATGTTGTTTAGGTTGTTTTCGTTGCCTTCTGTGCTGAGTGGTGCCCCTTTAGTCGAAGACTGCGGCCAGTCTTTGAGGAAGCTGCGCAGAGATTCGATGCCGAACACGCGAACAAGAGCGTCGTTTGGGCGGTTGTCGACAGTGTCCAGCATGTAAGTGACGTTGTAGAAGTACGGTAGCACTTAACTATGCCTTTGTTAGCCGGACGTTTCCGATAAGTACTTTGTTAACAAATATCCCACTATGAAAGTTTTCATCAACGGCGAGCTGATCAGCAAAGAGTACAGGTAACGCCACGTGCAGTTATTTCAGTTTTTCTTATGTCTGTGCTTCAGATCGACGCGTTCGGTAGAAGCGTTAACTGAATTTGTGCTTCAACAACTGGACATCAGCATCACTGAGTTCCCATCCAAAGTCTACCTGGAAGCTGGTATTGACCGCAACAAGCGTAACGTTATCGGATATTTCGCTGATCGCAATGGACCCGAATATGCCAACATGAAGGTCCGTTTCATTTTTCACTGAGTATTGTTTAATCCGGTCGTTTGTTTTCAGAAGGTAGCCGCCCTTCTCCGCGAGGATTGTTCTTTCTGGGTCGGAACCGACGAAGCCCTGAAAGCCGTTAACGGAAATCTGCTCAAATTCAGAGATCCCGGCACCGATGATGAGCAAACATACACTGGAAGCTTCACCGACTACGATTTCCTCAAACAGTGGCTTGTGGACAAATGCATCCCTCTCGTTCGCGAAGTCACCTTCGAAAATGTCGAAGAATTGACCGAAGAGGGAATGCCCTTCCTCATCTTCTTCCGCGATCCAGCTGATAAGGAAGGCGACAGAATTTTTGGCGAACTCGTTATGCGAGAACTCTACGATCAGAAAGGAGCTGTAAACTCTCTGCTAGCCGATGGTCACAAATTCGCCCACCCTCTGAAACATCTTGGCAAAACAGCAAAAGACCTGCCTGTCCTTGCCATCGACTCCTTCCAGCACATGTTCCTCTTCCCCGACATGACCGAAGTTGATCAACCTGGCAAACTTCGCCAGGTAATGAGTGCTGTTCTGAGATTGCTTATTTAAACGAGATTTCAGTTTGTTCTTGACTTGCACTCCGGCAAGCTGCACAAAGACTTCCATGAGACTCTCGATCAACGAATTGCCGACCTCCAGAAACTCGCCTTAGAACAAGCTCAAGACGGTGATGCGAAACCACCTGCTATGCTGCCCGACTCTGAGTCGACTCCCAAACCTTCTGTGTTTAAGGAACTGAAGCCTTCCGGGAAGCGCTACTCTCTGCTGCAGAAAAGCGAACTTTAGTTGACGCTGAGATCTACAGATTTTCATAACATAATAATTTATTGTAGCTTAAAATCTATTGGGGACAGACTCAGATTCCTTCTACTCTCTTCCTTGTTCGTAATATCAGAGTTTGGTCACTGTTTGAGCGCGAACTTCAAGCAGCTTTTTTGCATACCGGGTCTTTCTCTGCCTTTTCTTTTTATTATGGGTCGTTTAACAGAAGGTTGTGCAGATTTAGATGTATGTTTACGGCTTTTCAACGTTTTCTGTACATTTGTCTTTTATCGGCGATAAAGCATCAAAATAGGAAAACATGGAATTGAGTATTGTTGCCGTAATCCGGGCAAAAGAGGCAAAGCACCCTTTGCGCGCGGATGCACCTCATACACCTTCAACAAGCCGAAGAAAGGTGGCATTGGCAATTCCGGGCCATTGGCAATTCCGATTGAAGCACGACTAGAGCCTCAAACTGTGCAAACGAGTTCACATGTCCTTCACTCACTTGATTCTTCCCAATAAAATCTGCATAGCAAGGAGACTTCATGACGTACGAAGTTAAATAAATGTTTTTCGTCTGTGAATAACACCCAAATAAGTTGTTCCGAGAAACGCGCGAGCCATAACGAAGTGGACGAACGAGTCGAAATCATTTTCTTAATTACACTAAGACTGTTGCTATTTTTGTCAAATTTTCATTGGAAATGGACTCCTGATGGCATCGATATCAAGGTGCGTGCGTGTTCAGTCATCCTCTTCACCACACCTACTTTTGGTTTGGCCATCTTCCAGTTGACGCTGACGTCTTGTTTTGCGCTGTTGGTTTCGAAATGGTGAGTTCCTTTAGCTGCTGTCGTGGAAATTCGTAATCTTCAATTGTTTAGATTGGATGGCTTCATTTATGCGCGCAGCAAATGGTGACAGATCGTTTTGGAGCGGAAACTTGGAGAAAGATACTGTAGGGTGGTGCACCCTTACTGTGATTAATGTCTTGTATCACAGGTTTGAAGCGGGCATTGATGCCGGAAAGGAATATCATAAGAGAACGATCTATGACGATGAAGAGACCTTCGCGATTGTCAGATCCATTTCTATCGCGTTGGGTGAGGACGAATCGTTTGAAACTAATCGTGACGATCGTTTTCAGATTTAAAAGTGGAAACTGTGTGGGAAGCGTTTGGCGAGTACATCATCGACTATGCTTGGGAAGAAGGTTTCGATTCGCTTCTTATCGCAATGGCGGATAACTTCAAGGTTCGCATCATGTTAAGATTTTAAATTATCGCTCAAAGCCGGTTTGGCTTCTGCATGCATAATGTACGTATGCACATAAGCAATTAGGAATCGGGAATTGACGATTGCGACATGTAGGCTCTATCAAAGTGGTCGTCCCATTGAATATGAAAGTAATTTATTGGTTCGTTTTCTATGATGAAAGAAAAAACAAGTTAAGAAACTGTTTGAATCATAGGAAATGCGAGCTGTTCCAGGACTACCTGGATAATCTCAACACAATGCACTTCTTCATCGACAGATTGGCATTTAACACGAATGTGCGAGGACCGTCTTTTCAAAGTCAGGCGCAACCGAACGGAACGATTCAACTGCACTACTACTCACTTCGAAGAGGAATCTATCCAATCGTCATAGGCACCACTATTCATTTGTATTTGCGAGAAACGCAAGCTTTCAGGGCTGTTGAGGCAATCAACTAGACGTCTATTCGATCTGGAAACGAAAATCGTTGTCACGGAAAGGAGCGAAGTTCGCCGTAGGAATGGAATGAACGAGCACGTCATCTACATAATTGAATCGGCTTCGCCGGATCCAAGCAAGACGTTGGTTGTGGACAATACTCTATCTCCTGAACTTCTTGCAAAAATACCGCCGGTAAACAACAGTTTTTGCTCTTTCCAGTTTCGTTGCTCTTCCAGACTCTTCCGATGACCACCGCAACCTTCTGCAACTTGTTCCCGACTCACATCTGCTTCAATCGGCAGTTGATCATCGAGCATTGCGGCATTTTTATCGCAAAAGAGTTTAATCTCTCAAGCAAACGACCGATGAGCCTGCCCGACTTCTTGACTATCGTTCAACCGAATGACGTGCAAGTAAGCGTGCACATCGGAGCATTTCACATGTAGTTCTAGATGACTTTCAAAGCCATCGCTGGATACCTCAACTGTCTTTACATCTTTCAAATCAAGCACCACATGAAGCGGAACGAAATGGAGAAGAATTCCGCAAAGGCATTCAATAAACCGATGTACCTCAAGGGTCAGATGCTCCTTGTGAACGATGGGAGTTTTTTGCTCTATCTGAACTCACCGCATCTGACCACAGTGCGCGAATGCCTCGACGTGAACATCTACTTGAATGATATGCAATTGCATGACGCAACGCGGGACGCCATCATGTTGAATCAGTCACGAATGTGTCAGCGAGAGCTCAAGTATGGACAACTCAACTAATGTCCGTTTTTAATTAAAAATTAAGCAAAAAACTGGAAGAAACAGTTTTGAGCCTGAAGAAATTGACGGCTGAGCTTGAGGAGCGCCGCGTCAAGACGGATCGTTTGATGTTCGATCGAGTTCCGCCTTTTATTGCAGAACACATAAGAAACGGCATTCCCGTCCAAGCGCGTAAGATCTGGTCAATTCAAATGCATTGATGATTTCCTTTATTTCCAGAGGAATTTTCGTCGGCGACATGTCTCGTCACAGTTCTCTGCAATTTCGACGTAATCTCCATACAGTGTCAACCGCCAGAAATCGTTACGATGATGACGGATCTGTTCTATCGCTACGAGAAAGTCATCGACAGTCACAAGTGCTACAAGGTCCTCTCGATTGTGGACAGTTTCACCGTCATCGATGGCGCCCCGGTGCCATGTGAGGATCATACAGAGAAAATCATGAATCTTGCTCTGTGCATGCTGATGGAGACAAAGCAAGTGAAAATACCTAATCTTGGATTACCTCTGATGGTAAGAATTTTCATTGATCAATCGATTCAGTGTTCCTTTTCAGCTGCAAGCAGGAATCCACACAGGTCCCATCGTAACTGGATTGATAGGATCATCTAAGATACGGTATGTCAGAGATGGTGAATTTGTGATTAACGTCGCTTCAGGTATTGCGTTCTTGGAGAAACAGTCCATGTGACTAAGTGTTTGACGAATTGTGCCGAGCGGGGAAAGATTTTAGTCAGCAACACGGCGAAAACTCACTCTCTCAAGAACCACCACAATGCTTTTGTGTTCGAAACACGTGGCTATGTGCACACAGGCCCTCGTACCGCTATTTTCTCCCACTATCTCATTTGCAACACGAAGAAGAGTATTTGGGAGCTGATTGGTCGCAAGAAGGGTAAGACGGCAAACGACGAAAAGGCGGTGTAAACCTTTATTTAGCGGCCGAAGCGTCGGTTGACGGTTATCGTGAGTTGCACGCAGTGGAGGATCAAATGGCATGGGACGTCGCGGAGAAGAAAATGAAAAAACAGCGCCAGGTGATAGCAGCGTTTCGAGGAGAGCGATTGGAGTTCTCGCGAGCGGCGGAAACACTGAGAAACCTCAGGAAGAACTGGAATTCTTCTGTAAGCAGCGATTCGGGAATAAGTCGAGGATCGCGTGGTGGTGACTCTGCGATTTGTACGCTGTGTTAAACAATGTCAATGTAACGTGGACATATTAAATTGTGGTTGCTGTGATATCAGTGTATTTGAAGAGATTGATCAAGACAGTCAGTCCTTCACCACTTTAGTCTATCGCAGTTAAACTTTGTTTCTTGTTCAGTTATCAGTTTGTTCGCAAGTTTTCACGAGCTGTCACAAAAAATCGGTTGAGTTGGTGCAAAAAACGGAGTCGTTGCACGTTATCTGCTGTGGTTGAGTTGTAGTGCACTCTTCCCTTTCTTTCAAAAGGTTCCGTTTGCATAGCGGTGGGGCGATGGCGTGATTTCGAGCGTCACAAAAACGCGGGAAAGAAAATACTCGTTTATTAAGTGAGCATCCTGATGCGACAACTAGGAATCAGTTGGTCTTTTGTTTCTTGTACTTGTTCTTTCCACCACCGCTAACGTAGGATTTATAGAAGAAGTTCAAGAAGAGAATGAGGTAGGTGACGTCCATGAAGGTGGCCAAAACAAAGATGCGGGTGTCAAAGTCGCAGGCGACCTAAGCAATGAATGTTACAGCACTGTATTGGGCCCAATAAAACTCACTCCTTGGACGTAGATGAGAACTCCGAGATGTGCGAGAACTGCACAGCTGATGACGAACTGAAGAATCTGGATGGAAGTGATGAACTGCGCGATAACTCCAGGGACGCGAATCTTCATCGAACGGAAGAAATAGTATGAGTACATGAAGGCGTGTACGAAGAAGTTGAGGTAAATTCCTGCAAGAAAATTCAATATACTCGGCAACAAACCGATTCTCACCCCATCGGTTAAAACCGGGTGCGATAGGATAGGAGAAGAACGCGTAGATCAGAGTGAGAATGTGGTGATACCAGTGGAGGAACATGAGAGGACGTTTGCGGAGAACGAGGAAGACGGTATCGACAAGTTCGATCAACTTGGAGGCGATGAAGAGGTAAACCCAGTATCCGTTGTTACCCTCAAGGAACCCGTCGATCTTGCAGTAGGAGGCTGAAATGTGTGCAGATTGAGATCCATTGTGTTTTTCAGTTGCATACTTTGAAGTCCTTTGTTGGCAATGGTGTTGTAGAATTCGGGTGTGAGCTTAATGGTTCCAACAATGCTGAAAACGGCCAAGAAGCAGTTCCAGCAGTTGAGAGGAACGAAAAGATCGAAGGGCTGGCGATTGCGCATGAAGAACTTGGTTCCAAAAACGACAACGACGTAGAGAATGCATGCCTGAAGGGATCGTATAGACAGAGATGCTGCAACTCTAATCTACCTGCAGAGCGAGCACCTGGTGGTTGGTGATCCAGGACTTGGCGGAGTTCTCATTGAAGGGGCTGGAGACGATGAGGTTCCACAATCCAGCTCCATCGAAGTGGAACTCGGTGAGTTGCTGCTTGAGCTGCTCGGTGGACAAGTCCATGATGACTGGGATTACCTACAATTTCAGAGCGTCGCTTATATGTAGTCAAGAGCCAAAAACGAGCGAGGGGAGCATACGACACATTACACTAGTTCAATGAAGGCACTTTGGGCGATTTGCAACGGACAAACTGATTAGTTCAGTCGACGTCTCACGCCATCGGCGAGAGGAGCGGAGTCGTCAGTGAGACGACCAGCAAAGAACGTTGCGTTTGCCGTCTAGTTTTGTCGCTCGATAAGAGTGGAAAGAGTGTGGCAAGTGGAGAGGTGCCGTAGTCAGATCAGAGTTCACTCAGCGACTGCAAATGCACTTTCCTTCGGTGCTGCACAAAGGGGAGGGTACAAAGGTGCTCCTTTCATATCTGAAAATTTAACCGCTCGGATTACAAGAGGAATCGCTATTTCCTGATTTTTCAAAAGCAGTTTCTTGAAACTTTCCAGCATAAATTCAGAAATGGGTTGACATTCGTTCTGTCGTATCTACTTTAATTATGTACTCATAATTATATAGTGAAGAACTATCAGTATAGTCACCGAACCACAAACTGTTCTGGTGTTGCAACAAAACCAAAAATATTGTGCCCGGAATAGTTGAGAAGAACGCAACTGTCTATACGATGCATAATCTCATTGTGAAGCACCAAACGCAGAAAAGGAAGGATCGATAAAGAGAGCCACCGCAAAATGACAACTACAAAATTTATTCTTACGAGTAGTATAGTTTTTAACAACAGAAAAGCACGACATGACAAGTTAGATTCTCATAATATTTACAAACGACAGTTAAGAGAAATGATATTTAGTTTCCAGCATTTCCAGTAGATCCCTCGCAGAAAACGTGAGACTCGGTTCCGCCGTGACCATAACCCTTAGGCCCGAAGATAGCACCGTAACAACGATTACAATAAGGTTGTCCATCGCGCTGCAATCGTTTGATTAAGTATATGAGAATTTCAGTTATTTACCTCCGAATGACTTCCAGCAGTGAGAGTCTTGTTGCACTTCTCGTTGGTACAGCGGAGACAGGGACGATGCCAATCCTTACCAATTGACGAAACACGCTCAGCTGAAATGTTACAAATTAATAAGCGGTAATAAACTGACGACTAACCGAAGTAGACAGGCTTGTTACAGCGAGGACAGTTCGGCATGGCTACTGATGAAGATTTGCACCTGCAAAAAAACCAAATGATAGAAACCACGAAAGAGGCAAACAAGCAAAACAGGGAATCGAACGAGCAGTTTATGTTTACATTGACAATCCACCCGGCGCAAAAAGGAGCAATAACCATCGGGCAACTAGCAGTTCCTTTGAGTAAACCAGAACAATTGCGCTCGCTCAATACGTATATGTCTGCACTTTAGCTGAGAAGTGCGCACGACAATGAACAGCTGTTGCCAGTAAGACCGTCGAGTCGTGGGGTCTGCGCGAATGCCGCTAACTGATGATCTTTATAGTGGCGCGAAAGAAAAAGCGGTGGCGGCTGTGTATATGCTCACCGGATTAGCAAAACTGACCCGTGATGTCAAGCGATGATTGGCATAGGAGCGAAAAAATTGAAACAAACAAAGTGAATATCCCAAATAAGCAGTAAAGGCGGCGAGCTGTCATTTGCGGCGCAGAAGGACAAATTGACAGAGATTCCAATCTGTTCATCCTATCGGCAACATTTATACGAACTACGCAAAAGAAACCAATTGGGCGCGCAAAATTTGAACTAACAAAAGAGCGGAGGAGGCGTTTGCCACTGCGTCCCGCCGCGCGCAAAATTGCGAAACATGAAGTTACAGAACACTGTTGGTGGAGTCAACAGCGACGCGAGGGAGAGGCGGTTGTTTGCGAAACACGTATGACCTAAAATGAAACATCAACAGAGAAAAAGTCGAATGAGAGGCCGGGAGGGAACTCAATCGGATGGCGAGCGAGCGAAGCGAGGAACAGAACTGGAAATAGTGCGATAAGCTGATGGATCAGTAGCACGAAAGGTGATTTCGCTTCGCGCTGCAATATTTAGCTCACAGTCGCCGATACGACGCCATCGGTATGTAGGCAGAACCACACTGCTTGATTGTCGCGACGGTGGTCGAGATTATCACTAAGAAGATGACGAAAAAGGTACGAAACTATGCATGGAATGCATGTCGCCGAGAGTAATGCACAGTACACCGCATGCGAAAAGCTGGAATAATATGGAATGAAAGAGGCTTACGACAAAGAATGAAGGGCGAATGAAGGGCGTATTACATGAAATTATTCAATTTTTTGCGTCATTCCTCAATTCTAGTATGAATCATTTTAGCTTTCGTTCATTTCATAAAACGACAACGGGCGGTGGCTGAAGCATTAAATTCGGGAAAAAGAAGGCAAACGTTTGCTTACAAACAACCAATCCTGTTATTTCGCTGTCAGCGAGTCAGCTAACACAACCATGCACAATTAACACGCCCGCGGTTTTCGGCAAAAGCGTCCATGTTGGAAGGAAGATTCACCACCAACCAAGGAGCTTTTACTGTTTGCCAAGACGATTGCTCACCACGAAGACTTGCAATCTTGTGGCAAAGTGTCCCATTTCCAGACCCCAACAGCAGCATCTCAACATTCGCGCAATCCCCTATCAGTCGCAATCAGTCACCAATTTATATATATCCATATAGTTTACAGTAGCGTATTTCGATGTGATCCAAAAATCTGACAACCGATGCCGATCAGTGTGGCTGGTCGAATATCACCACCTACAATAAACTCTATGATTCACTATGAAATTGCAGCGTCTTTGGATGACGAGAGTTTTATTTACTTATCCGCAGTGTACACTGATCCACTATATGCGAATTCTTACAATCTTTTTCTGTAACTCTGCAACGAGCGAGGCACTACAATATCGACCAATTCAATCACGAATCGACCAATCGTACCAAACCCAAGTCGTAGAATACGCAAATCGCTGGCATCTGAATGCTGAATCAGTCAGCTGAATCACACCGAATGAACGCAGAATTTGGTTCTGCGTCTCACATGCTTTAAGGTTCATTTCTTTTTGTAGAAGCGAATCAATGACGAATTAAACCAATTCAATCATTGTAGTCGTTTGCTGAATACCAAATGTGGTGGATTATAATTTCGTGTACTTTGTAGAGAAGCAGACTGTTTCAATAAAATTTGAAAATGCACATGATCCGCTGGTTGGAAGAGGAAAAATTCCGATAAATCGAACTGTGCTCAACGTCATTTTCTGTGCGGTAAGGAGATTAGCATCCGACAAAGATTAGCATCCATTTCGAATCGGGCATATATTAAAAGTTCAGCATCTACGCAAAGAGCTGTCTATTCGTTTTGTTAAACGGCCCTTTCCTGCCACTGCTCTTTCCTTGCGGACTGCCCTCAGAATGTCGTCTCGTGGGTGCAAAATATCTGCAATCGAAAACAACGGCCTCACGCCGAAGTTCAGGTGAGTGAGTGTGTACTCTATGCGCGATGACATGTTTGCGATCTGGTGATTCCTTGAAATTTAATTCTCAGCTCCTTCCTGGTCAGCAGAGTCAGGTGGGTAGCAACATGTTTTCATTTTCATAGACATTTGTTTGGCTTCGTTTTCCTTCGTCTCCCCACCTTTCCCTCGCTCGCGCATTCCCATTTCTTGAGAGCGTTCGTTCAGCCCCTTTCCGCTCGCTTGCCATTAAATTTGTTTTATTCCTGTACCGGCGCCATTTGAGTAGGGCCAGAAGATGTCGCAAGACGAGTACGATCCGCTCACTCGTCCGGAAGAGGAAACAGGCAAGCCTGACGAATCTAGGTACTATTTTGTGACTGAATTACTTTTTCAATCACACCCTGAATGTTTCGTATTTCTCCTTCTCGTTTCGATCAAACGCAGCGTAAATATGAGTAAACATCTGCGTCTGACGTAAAATGTCGATATGTCGATAATTATCCAATTAATCATTTTTTCTGTTTTTTCTTTCTTTTTCTGATCTGATTTCTCATGATTTCCATTGTTCGCAAAAACGTCTGCAATATCAGCAGCTGACGGAGCATTTTTCTGTTCTTTTGTTTTTACAAGCATGATACACCGCTGACTAATTCTTCAATTTTAGTACCGATTCCAAATTTGACGACAGGAAGACGAGCTGGACATCGATATGGTTGTGCAATGCTCTCCAGCTTCTCTGTGGTGTACAATTCTCGATCTATTTCACATCAATGTGGCCATATTTGAGTACGGTAAGTATTTAGAAATCGTGTGGAGTGCGTGGTCATTCCATTTTTTATCTTTTAGATTGATCCTGAAGCTGACATGGACTTTCTTGGATGGGTTGTTGCGGCTTTCAGCATTGGACAAGCATTTTCAAGTCCAGTATTTGGAGTATGGAGCCAGAAAACGGGTTCAACAAAGTATCCTGCTGTTTGCGGGCTGATTTGTATGGCCATTGGAAATCTGTTTTATTCTCTTTTACCAAGCATGGAGTGGGACAGTGTAAAGTGGGTTATGCTGGGCGCTCGATTTGTAACTGGTTTTGGAGCAGGTTTTAGTTATTCAAATCAGTTCTATCTTAATATTTGTTTTTAAGGTACACTGGGAGTCCTTCGAGCTTACACGTCTAACGCCAGTGTCCCGAAGGATCGCGCTCGAGCTGTTGCCATTGGAATCGCTTCCTTTGTACTCGGGCTCTCATTTGGACCAGCATTGCAAGCGATATTTTCACCGATCGGCCAAGGTGCCAAGCTCATGGGATTTGTATTCGATGTTTACACGATTCCGGCTTATCTCATGATTCTGGTGGCCCTAACAGGCGTTGCTCTGTTTCTTGCACTTTTTGAAGAGGAACTGGCCGGTGTGTTGACTAAAGAGGAGCTGGAAGGTAGTTTTTAACTTAATTTGCTGTTATTTTTTTATTTTGAAGATCCAAATGTTATCATGCCGAAGTTTGACAAAGTCGCTGCTGCTATTTGCATCTACATGTGGGCTGCACAGTGCAGTGTCGCGACAAACATCGAAGTGTAAGTTTAGCGACGACCTAATTGTATCAAAGCAATTCACTTTTAGGCTTGCTACACCGACTACTATTGTTCTCTACAACTGGAATAATCAGGAAGCCATTTTCTACAACGGCATCATGCAGACGGTGTCTTGCTTGATAAGTGTTTCGATGTACTTTGTCATCGCCTTTACACCCGTTGGAAAATTGTAAGCATTCAATCCTAGTCTATTCTCGTATTTGAGTGATGATTCTTTAGCGACAAACGGAAGCTAGTCATCTTCGGGTTGTCGGCCTTCATTTCATACCACATTGTTAATATTCCGTGGCCATTTTATGAGCATGGTTTAGACTATATCAAAATCGGTTTGTTTCGACCATGAATTACGGTAATGCGGAAAGAGTTTTAGCACCAAATTCAACAGTCGAGAACACGGAATACAGTGGTGGATGCTTGAGGGAGTACGAGTGGTGTGACACAACAGCGAGAGTACCGTTTGTGCTCTACATATTCACAGCGATTGTTAGCTTTGGTCTCGCTTTTCCATTTATGGCCGCACCAAATGGCACTCTGTTTTCGCAAGTGTTAGGTCCAAGACGCCAGGGAACGATGCAGGGAATTTTTGAATTCTTTGGATCAGTGGCACGTTGTCTTGGTCCACTTTATTCGACGTAAGTGCACTTCTCTCTTGTGGACTTCTCTCTAAATGTTGTTTTTATATTTCAGAGCGATGTTCGAGCACTCTGGATACAAAGGACCCATTTTCATACAGCTCTGTATTTTGTCTTTTGGCGTCTTGTTGGTTATTGTCTTCCGCGACCGGTTGGTTCCGATGCAGATTCAGCGCAAAGATTCGCGCCCGGAAGTGACCGCGTAATGGTTCCGCCTTTTTTAATCTTTGCCATTTGTTACATTCTACATTGGTATTGTTTCCGTAATAAATATTTGCGTGTGGAGGAAGTATGATATGACGCTCACCGATCAAGAATGACAGTGGTTGTGGGAATTTTCCTAGTTGAGACGCTTCCGAGTGATAGTAGACGCTTGTTACACTATTCATTGTGTGATCTTTTGGATTTTCTGTTATCAAGAAAGAGATCCGCATCTTTTTAATCAAGGCTCAGTGGTTGTTCGCTTCACGCCTTTGACACTTATTGTTAAAGAGAGTCATATTTTACTATTTGACGACCCATTTCATTAGGATTTATGAATGTTTACGATTTCGGGTAATTGTTTTGGGATTTTCACTCGCCGTTTACAGGTGCACTTGGCTGTGTGAGGGAGTGTAAGGTGAGGAAAATCGCCGATTCTTCGAAACTATACCGGACGGTTTTTTTTTGTTGAAGACCGTAATTAGTCGACTGGGAAAAGTGATTATCAGGTTACGTTCGGCCGGGCGACTCGACACTGATGAAGCGAATAATTCGTAACGTTTCAGTGCAATCCTGAAACTGTTCCTGGAAGTATTTCGTCGCTCTTCGGCATGCATCACTGAACGTGTGTCATAATGCGACATCGTTTGCTCCATCGGGCCACCTCCACCCGACAGTCGGGGCTATTCGTCGCGGCATCCCTTCCCGCCTCATCCCGACGCTGACGCCTATCAATTTTCAGATCTGGTCCTATGGCTATGATGACGCCGCGTTGTCGGTCGCGTCTGGTTTTCGGCAAACCCTCAGAAGAGGGAGGCTCACCTCAACCCAACCGCAGTTAACTCTTCGTTTGATACGATCGGAGGCACTGAACGTGAACGAATCTAACCGCGATTTGACGCGAGCGAGTTGAGTATGTCGTTATCATTGCTGTCACATCACTTTTCTAAACCCAACCCTACCCGATCATGTTTGATCCAGCCGCTGCTGCCCCGATTGCGAGTGTTTTCTCAACGATCTATTGGGTCCCAGTGTTGTCAATCGATAAATACATATGTATGATCTGCGCGTCGCTGTGAACTATAGTCGTTTCAATATTGTTCCAGTTTTGACTCGCGGCTTAAGCACATCGTGGCAATAGTCTTGTTAGCCACTTCCCGTCAATTACCACCACAACCGTTGTAAAATTGTCCGTTTTTTTAATGGTCGACATGACAGACAGTGAGTGGCTGCTTGTGAGGGTTGTGCGCATGTACCGAATTTTATTCTTTAGAGCTATTAATCAAACACTAATCAGACTTTTTTGTGACTGTGCGCGGAACTGTTTGGCAAATAGCGCGGTCGGTGTTTTGGAAATGGTTACGTTGTAAACACTTGAATGTGTTAACTAGTTTGCTGCGACGTCTTCAATTCTGACTCATTGGGAAAATGCCAGTTTTTTGCTTCAGTGATATATTTCTCTTTTCTTCTTTTTGCGTTGCGCGGCGGTATTTAACGTTTCACTGTGTAAAAATAGATTGTATTCACACCTTCTCATATCAGGTGTTTAGCAATGACATCTGAAATCGACTCTTCGTTCGCTGCTCTCAACATCAACCGACATGTGTTCGACGACACGGACAACATCCGGACATACGAAAAGGATTTCAAACGCAACAATCCGAGTGAAGTACCTGTCCAGCAGCGCTCTTCCGCTCCTTCGTCAACTGAACTAAAGGTACGTGTCTATAATACTTCGAAAATCTCCGTTTTGCTTGTAGAGTGGCAATTATTCCTGTTTGTGTTTTTGATTAATAGCGATTTTCGGTGTCGTTTGTATTTGTTTTGAGGGGTCATTAGGCGCAAATCCGCCAGACATCCTGTAGCCAGTTCTATTAACTAGGCTGTTGTTGTGAAATCGCTATCATGATCTATGAATCATAATTTTAATGTTTTTCAGAATATTTTCTCCAAATATGATGTTGCAACAAAGAAGATATCACCGGAAATTGTTGAGAAAACACGAGATTTGTGTGCAAAATATCTTGGTGGAGTGTGGACAAAAATCAGCAGCGCCGATTTCATCATTAAGGCTATTACGTGAGCGGCTGACTTCGATAAAATGCTTATTGAAATTATTTAGTGGTGGAATGAGCAATCTACTGTTTCTGGTCAATTTGCCGGACAATATGAAACCGGTTGGGACGGAGCCAGAATACGCACTCTTGCGTATCCATGGACAAAGCGACGTTGAGCAGCTACTAAGCGAATCTGTCATATTCACCATGCTCAGTGAGCGGCGCCTAGGACCGAAACTTTTGGGCGTTTTTCCAGGCGGTCGATTTGAACAGTTTATTCCATCGCGTTGTCTTCAAAACGAAGAAATAGCCTACCCCACGTAATTTGGTTTGTTGGTGATTTATTAAACGAATGTCCAATTTTCAGAATGAGCTCCATCATCGGTAATCTTCTCGCACGAGTTCATACACTGGATGTGCCGATCACCAAAGAGCCTAATATGATAGCCATTGCTGAGTCATGGTTGACCAAACTTCGTTCGACAAAAAGTGGCTCTCGTGAATGGGATTTCAAACCGGTTCTCGCAAAGGTTGACAGTGATGTTGTACGTGAGAAGGAAACGCCGCATTTTGTAAAATGATATTTGTTATTTCAGCTGCCGAACACCTTTACGTGTGAGCTACTAGCGAAAGAAATGATTACGGTGAAGCGATGCTTGCACGCAAGCAAGAGTCCGATCGTTTTCTGTCATAATGACTTGCAAGAGGGAAATGTTCTACTCTACAATAAGTTTGAATACACCAGCGGAGGAACGCTTCGACACACAGATCCTAGTGCAGAGGATGATGAACCGTTAGTCTTGATCGACTTTGAATATGCCAGCTACAACTACCGTGGATTTGACCTCGGAAATCATTTCTGCGAGTACGGTATTGACTACGACTGCAGTGAGTCACCTTGCTACAAGATTCACAACGAGCGATTCCCAGACGCGGCAGAGAGGAGACGATTTTTAACTGCTTACATTGAAGAGGTGTATAAGGTGAGTAAGCCAATTACTGTCGTGAATATTGTGCTTGTTTCAGCTCCGTGATACCGAAGATAATCCTCATTTTCCACTGGATTTGGTTTCTGGAAATATGGAACAGGATATGGACACCCTTGTAGATGAGTCGCTTAGGTTTATGGGCGTAAGCCACTTCTTTTGGGCGATTTGGTCGTTGTTGCAAGCGGAGGAGAGTATCGTTGAAGATTTCGATTTCAATTCATATGCGATGGACAGACTCGCGCTCTACTATCACAACAAGAAGAATCTACTGAAGTATATTGAAAGTAATTGATTGTTATTTATAAAGATGTGAATGGTGTGTGTACAAATTGCACTTTTGAATCAGTTCACGACTCTTTGAGTTTGGCCAGGTGATTCGACGACATATGAACGTCGGTCGTGTTCGGCTGCCCCTGGATACGACACTTGTATGCAAATGAATTAAAGTGAAAAAATGAATATGGCTGTACGAAGAGAAAACCGGAGATTCATACAAATTTCTTGTAAAGCACATCCTCAATTGAGAAGAGGTTTATAGGAAGAGTTGGATGTGGCTCCTGTATCTCGACACGGTCCCCGTGTCTTCCCAGACCGGAATCATGTTGCACGTTTGCCGTTTCCGAGAATCTTCGGAGTTATTTAACTCGAAAAGGCTTTGATTTATGTCTAAGAAGACGTCGAAAAGCGCTGAATCAGGAACAGAAAAACAGTTGCAATGCGGATTGTCGAGAATCTGATATGATCGCATCGCATCCAACTATCATTCGCTACATTTGCACAAACCGACCGCAAAAATCACCCAATCAACCGGCGAGCACCAACGACTATGGACCGAGTACCCAAAGACTTCCACGAGCTAGTGACCGCACTTTGGAAATGCTGCGAATCGAGTTACACACATTATTCCACCAAACAGTGTTATGATTCACTTGTTCCCGATTGCGAGTGGGCAGTGAATGACACGAGGGAATGGACTTGTTGCTACATCGGCTACGACCACGGAAAATGGAAGCATGGCTTCAGCTCTCCTGAATACAGATTCCTAACAAGAACGCTCAACTTGACAATGGACCAGCTGCTGCAACACCGGAGCTTGAAAACGATCAAAGTTTTTATGATCAATGTTGTGAACAGAAATTCGCAGAATTGGCAATCTTCTTTTTGGAAGCACGATGAAACGAAGCTGGGAGAAGTGGACAGACTCATGAAGTTTGTCACTTCGTTGTCAAACGAGCCTGAACTTCAACTGGGCACCTTTACCGCTGAGAACTTCCACTCTCGAGAAGGCGCAACTATACTGGCTTACCTCGAACGGATCAAATTTACATCAATCTGGACTGAAAAATACTTTTCCGTGTACGATCGACTTGTGGAAAATCAGTTTTTAGGCAGGAAGCCTCCTTTAATCCAGTTGAGAGCCCAGGATCAAAGTGAAAATTTCTTCACTGAGCACATTGGAAACGGCGACATCAAGAGGTTCTTCGGCCCGTGCGGCCTATTTTTCCCCACTAATGTGATGCAGAGAATTATCAGCAATTTTTGGGAAAACCCGGGAAAATACCGAAAAGACTGTTTTTTAATTGATGCCTTTTTTGAGGAAGAAACACAGCGGTTCTTGGACAGAAAATGCGAGGAGAGAGTTTGCAAGCTGGAACTCGATGGCAGCTATCGATTCAGAGCCTTCAATGCGGAGCTAAGAGAGTATCAGTACATTTACATCACATTTACCTTTTGTAAAGTGCGTATGAGCGTGCGTTTATTTTGAATCCGCGTTTGCGGATCCGAGAATATGCAGATTCGGCACTCTGCTAGCATCGACAGTTCTTCTCAAAAACACAATAAACTGATTGTTCGTATTTCTTCGTCGCAAATTTCAAATCCAGTCAAGCACTGATGTTACCGTGGATTCCGTGGACAACTAATTAGTTTGTGAGTCTTCATCGAAAATGCAAGAAAGACAGGGGAGGAAAATTTGCACGATGTCGGTGTTGTCGGAGAACCAAAATCGAATTTAAAATCTCTTCATCACGAGCTTCTTCTGCTTCACATGCACCGCTGCTTCGTCAGTTTGCTCTCGACTAACTCCTCCCAGATCATCTTGTAGAACTGTGTTAAGATCGCGAGAAGAACTCTCCGCTTGCAATCATCAGCTTCGTGACAATAAAGAACACCCGAACAATTGGCGCAATTTCTTGAACTCTGCGCTTTAACGAAAACTGTGTGCAGATGAGGGTACAACAAGGCTCTCAGTTCCTGCAGAGTAGTGCGGATTTCACAAAGTTCAACGGCGAGACCAATAAATATCACCGATCGACGCGCCTCTGAGGAAGTACGCAAGCAGTCGCTCGCCGCTACATAGTGCCGCGCCCTCATTCGCTCGCGTGTTCAGTGGCAGCGCTTTACTTCAGCCGCACATTGCCAATCCATTTTGTCGAAATCGATGCCCCCCGCATAGGCACTTGCCTCAGAGAGGGAGAAACTGGAGTGCGGCGTCTCTCGCTCGCCCGATGGCCGATAGAATTGCGTTGAAGCTTTTGTTTTAAATGTCTGACAATTGCCTTTGACCTTTCAGATCAGTTGCGATATGATGGAAAAGCAGCCTGATTTCAGCGTTGTGCCCCCTCCGAGCGCCCACATTACAGAACATAAGAAGCATGTCGGTAAGAGATTTCATTTCTGCATTTTTCTTTCCCCTTTTGTCCGAGAAACAAGATGCGCTAATTGCAGAACGAACGGCTTCTGGTCGCCGTTTCGACAACGTGTCGGAGATCACTGAGGAGGACATAAGAAACGCGTTGTTCCTCGAAGCGAAGAAACACAAGTATTGGAAGGCGAGTGCTGCTAAGAAAATGAAAACTGAGAGCGTCGAGCACTTTTGCTGCTACCATGTACGCGTTCTGCGCTTAAACGGCGACTAAAGTTGATGAAACAATTCAGTACACACTGGAAAGCTTCACGGAGTTGCGAAGCACAATCGACGCCACGGAAGCGTACTCGGTCGGCCAGTTCATGGAAGGGCACGGGTTGGGAACGTCAGCTGACACTGCTCGACCTTGTGGGAGCGGACTCGGAGATTCCATTAGCCCGTGGGACTATGAAGTCCTTCCAAACGAGGATTTCGTGGACCAGGTAAGTCTCAGGGTCTTTTGGAGCTAGAATACCGTCATCCAAAAATGATCCTGTATACGCGTCATATATTTACCCCGAACGTTTCATCGTAGATAATGACGGAATCAGGCTTGACACACACACTGCAGTCGCATTACGTGCAATTTCAGAACAAAGTGCTGGAGCTACCAGGAACGAGCAAGCTGAATACGTGCGCAGCGTGCAATTCTGAGGGTGTAATTCACTGTTTTCACTGCAGAGGATACGGTACCGACAAGTGCACCTATTGCAGGTGAGCGAGCATTCACCGTAATTGTATAACATAAGCCTTTCACCCATCACAGAGGCACCGGGATGAAGGCAGGCGTTGCGCATCCGGCTGTGTACACTCATCCAATGATTGCCACCTTTCCACACGTAAGTGATTAAATAATTCAAGTTTGCCAGACAGCCGACCCTTCAGTCAGATATCGCCCGCGGCTACCCAGGAACGGGGACGGCGATCGTGCGGCCGACGGGCACAGGCGGACTTTCTTATGGCGTCGGGACGCCCATTCACTTTATGGCGAAAGCGGGACTGCCGCCACCTGGAATCGGACATCACGATTTGTGCATTTTCTGTCAGGGACGCGGCATCCGCGACTGCTACCAATGTAAAGGCCAATGCAAAAAGCCCTGCACAACATGTGGCGGCAATGGAAGTGTTCGCACATTTACAAAGTTGCGCGTTTATTTGTAAGTGAAGCTGTTTACGACAGCCACATAGTTAACTCGCGATTTGTAGCTCGGTTGAGCATACCGACTATTACACCGAAGCAGAAATTCCCGAGAAACTCCTGCGGACGGTCACCGGTCAAGTCATCTTCACCGAGTGTCAGCCCTATGTTTTGCCTGTAACCAAGTTCCCCGTCCCGGACGTGAATCAAAACAGCAAGCGACTCTGCGCTCTTCACCTGCAGAAGTCGATGGGGTACTGTAGAGTTCTACGAGTAAGCAAGGTCTGTAAGGTCAACATTACACAAAACTTTCAGCAGCGCCACGTTCTGGAGGCAATTCCAGTGGCCAAGGTGAACTATGACATGGACGGTCGCAAAGGCGTCTTCTGGGTCTACGGATCGGAACGACTCTGTTTCGCTCCAAGTTACCCTTCCAAATGTGATATTCTGTAAATAGTCATTTTCGTTACATAGATATACTGTAGAGGGAGCAAGAAAACAATAAAGTATCACTTAAAAAACATATTGAGCAAGAGAAACGAGAAGAATTATCGATAGTTGTAGAGGAACTGTAGGCGCAGCTATACTCTCAGGCACGTTGTCCAACATATCAACCACTTTTAGCTGCTTCACAACAGAAAGGACCAGTTGGTAACGACCGGCTTCATTCACTTCAAAAATAGACGCCAATTTCCTAACATACGGAGAGCAAATCTGCAAATAAGAGTACTGTAGTTGAAAGGCTGAACTTGCATGACCAAATAACAGTGGCCATTTTAATTAACCGTTGCTATGCCCGCAACAACATTTACCTTTTCCAGCATTCCTGTATGCCACTTCGGTTTCGTGTCATTACCAAATGTGTTCATACCGTACCATTGGACCTGATGCATGATGATGTGCTCTTCCACGTAGTGCTCAAGCAATATGAGTCGACATTTTTCGGTCTGAAAGCAATTAGTCTCAATTCCGAGAACTCCTCTTTGACCACATTTAGGCGCTGCGTTCATTTTGCCTTTTTAATTAGACGAAATTGCCACATACCAGTGGCATTACCCGTTCAAGGGCCTGCTGAAGTTGACTGCTGATGTCGCGCGCAACGTCCCGGTGCGCACTGACGAATCCCGACCGCTCGCGGATCTTTGGCGGCACGTGTTCTCGGAGCTGGTCGACTTCCTTCTGTGAGTAACCCGCAAACACGTATAGCCCTGAAAGGAAACGTTGTTTCTTGTCAAATCACAAAGGCACCTCTCTCCAGTGGTTCCAGATTCTTCGGCATTTGACAAACGAAGTTGTCGGCGCAGCATGTGCAGGCGCCTCTGTCCTTCAGGTAGAGTCTTTCACCAAAGTAGACGGCGGTATCCTCAACTTGACACGTGACGTTCTCAAGGCATTTAAGGCTGTGACATGATAATTCTCCGCTTTTGTCGCACTCGCACCAGGAAGTGCATCGGCCCGACCACTCTAGGCCCTTCTGCAATAAAATCGATCAATTTGGGACAAAAGGCATTGATTTGACTGTTCGGGTCAAAAAGTCAGAAGTCAAATCTAATTTTCATGCATTCTGATATCTGGCTGCATTAAACATTAATCCGCCACTTATCTAGTCTTCTGAGTGTTTCTTAAGATTGTCCAATTCTCAAATTATCAGGCGCTAGCTAAATTAGGATAAAATGCAACACGCCTGTCATGTCAAAACGAAAATTATTTCATAGAACCCGCAGACAAATAACGCTCAATGGTAACGACGACGACATGACTCATCTCGAACAATACCATAATCGCTTTGTTATTCAGGGTTTTGACAAACGCTGACGTGAAATCACGGGCTACTTACCCTGATAATTGTATCCTTATAATGAAGAATCCATGATCCGACGGAGTTCTTGGTATAACAACCACCCTCGGGCATCGGCTTACGATCTTTCAACTCTTCGGAGGTATAACGAATTAACGGAACGCGGGTGGTCGACTCTTGAGTCCCATTCCGCGAAGCAGCGCTCAAATGATATTTGGCCTTGCTGAAATTCTTGTTCTCGGGTTCGATCTCCAATTTAACTTTTTGACCACTCGTCGTCGCCGTCGACGTTCGGCGCAATGGCACTTCAGTGGACGTGACCTAAAAGTGGTCGTTTTCGACGGAGGCGTTCTCGCACATACCGGTAATTTGACGTTTGAGGGGTTGTTGCCGAAACCGCCGAATTTTTGATGCAGAGGTCCCGTTGTCCTATTTGACGTAGCTGTCAACGCCGTCGTGCTTGGGTCAATCACATTAGAATTGATTGTGGTAGAGGGATTGCGAGTGAATGGCTCCAAAAGCTTGTCTTCCAACTGCCGCGAATATGCTATCATTGACTTTTCTGAAAGCAATCGTCGTTATTCGTGACATTTGCGGTTGAATAGCGGGATTATTGCTCTGGCGATGGATACATTCATTGCTTACCTACGCACGGATTGTTTGGAAGCATCCCGTTTTGAATTCGTCGACAGTCGAGATCCGATTGAACGCAGTAGCATGGAAATTCAAGAAACGTGGCGCGCACTTCGATCAGTGCTTGTCGACAGCGATCGAGATCGGCGTTCGTGCACTGGCCGCCTTCGGAGTTGCAGAGTTGAAAGAACAACGACGAGTAGTGCCTAAAATGGTGCAATGTGCGGTATAGCACGGTGTGAACTGTTCTGCTCGTCTTGCAGTATCACCAATCGTAGTCAAAAGAAAATAATCAACAAAATTCGTTTTTGTTATGATTTCGCCCTCGCTAATAAGACCACTTACTCGCAATTGGCTTCCGAACGACACTTTTCCACAGCTTCGGTGCACGTAATTGGTCCAATGTCGCGTTGTTCGGCGTACAGACACCTGGGATACATCCAGTGCTGCAAATGGAGAAACAAATTAGCAAAACGGAGTTCTTCGCCTTCGACCAAGCCGTGTTTGAAGTAATTGAATGTGAAGTGCACCATCACATTCAATCGATAAAGGCCCATAATGAGGTCCTTAAGTTGGACGTTTAAAAAATTTTGAACACAAACCTGCTGTTCGATGCACTCGAAGTCGGAGACCATGCAGTGACAGAACATCATAGATTCGACCAACGGTTTGGGAACATATTGAGTAAAACGTTGAATAGCCTGCAAAAAGCGGAAACAATGAAAAGAAAAGAGGGCATGCGAGGAGAACTACTGAGGGACATTTGCAATTCAGGTCTTGGAAACGTAAATGCCTAATGCCTAGTGCTACTAAGGCGAAATTGATAAACGAAACAAATGTGCTTAAGAAGTTTCCTTTTGCAGAGGGGTGAAGCGAGTGGAACGAAACTCACCGCTGCACAAAGGTCCCGATCGCACTGTTCGTTCAACGTGCATTTCATCTGAACTTCGCTCAAATGCCACACACACGCCTCGTCTTCGGCGCATCGTTTGTGAGCTCGATTACAGGTGCTCTCTGGAAATACAGTTTTCGATACACTGTGGCGGTGATGGCGCCGTCGCTGAGGAACGGCGCCGGAGCATAGGGAAAGGGAGAGAAGAAGCATGACTGCGACGGTGAGTGGACCACCCGCGGCCACTGGCCACATTACTGTAACCACCGCTTCTCGACCACCTCCGCCACCTGAGACGATGATGTGACGAAAACGCTGATGAGCGACATGCGCTTGGGTCGTGATTTCGTGACAAAGATTACGGGCGACCAGCACCTGAGTGTGGAAATGCCAAAGTTTTGCCACACTTTGTCAAAAGCCAGAAGCCACGCCCTTTCAACTTCCATCCCTGTGTGCGTGTCTATGTGTGGGCGCGCGCGACTAGCGAGACAAACGACGAATGCGTGTGTCTCCCTCGCTCTTGAAGCTGTCGATCTTGTGCTGCGGCTGTGACTCGTTTTCATCGTTTTCAGCGGAAACCCTCGGACAATTTGCAGTAAAACAGATTTCGGGAAATGAACAAACGCGTTAATGACGAACGCTGGGTCACTAACATAAGTACGCGCGACACCGCTTGTTCCCCTGACTTACCGTTGTATGTGAATTCACTCGGCTTGAAAGTCGTTCTAGAGAAAATTACGTCGGAGTGAAAGTGTAGACCTCCACCGTAATTTTCGTCTTCGTCATCGTCATTACCGTTCTCTTCAAGACGTCTAATTTTCGGTTTGACCGTTGAGACGTTCGCCATTACCGATGACGTTGGCGGGCGTTCCAAATTAGTGGTCAGCAACTCAGTAGTTACTCTAAAATGGATTCTGAACGCGGAAGATTAAGAGTGACAAAAGTACATGGGGGGATCGGGCGGCGTTGGCTTCAAGTCGAGCTTCTGGCTTAATCTCCAGCTTGGAGGTCTCATTGTGACGCTGATTGTTTTCTTCTATAATAAACAGTGTGCACATAACGCAATCCTTATTGTTTAAATGGATATAGTAAAAAAGAAATTCCCACCTGAGTACTTGGGGCATTCTCGTTCGATTCTTCATCTTGTTTCTCGGTGTGTGCAGCCGGGGGAAAACGAATACGGTTGCGTTTTGTAGTTGGAGACTGAGCGCTTTCAGCAACTCTTGAAACAACGGAGGTTGATGACACAATTGGCAAAGATGTTGTGGACGTAAGGTGGTGCTGTGTGGAATTAGCAATCGAGGAGTTAAAATTCAAGGTTTCAGCACTGTGAATGTGGGGAGATGCTGTGCTAAAACCAATCTTCGTCAAAAAAAGTTGATTTGGACGAGTAAACCTTGAAGCTGCCGTTGGAACGCCACTTTTGGCTAATTTTTCTTCCTGACGTTGTCGAGTCCGTTGTCTTAACCGTTCCCTTTGTCGTTTTCGCTCCGCCATCCGTCGCTTGTATTCTGCGTACTCCTCCTCACGCAACTGTCGTTCTTTCTGCTGTTTCAGGAACAACTCATGCTGGTTACGACGTTGCTCTTCCGGTGACATCGTTGCTGGATGAGTTGCCGGGGTTGTTGTTGTCGATGGTTTGCTTTGATTTATGGTCGACTCTGCGGAAGACTTACTGTAGGCTCTGCGGCGCTCCTCTGATCTCCCCGTTTCCACTGAAACAATGCGTAGCAAACATCTCTACTAAGTGAGCGTACCAGGCATTCTTTGGCCGTTGCTTATGCGTGCGTTAAATCTCACTCGATTTTCAGTTGTCGCTTTACCCGGGTCATTGTTCTGATGACCCGTTCTTCGAGCGTTCAGGTATGTTGAAGCGGTGCTTGGAGGTTTGCGAGATTGAACAGATTCATGCCAACCACGGTTTCCATTGTGTTTGTGGGAATGACCTGGAAATGATCTACGTAGTTTGGCTTAAGCGAATGCCAAAGTTACTCTGAGAATCAGCGTGAGAAGAATGAGGTGACTTTTCCCGTGAATGAGTAGAGCTCTGCGTTGCATTCTCCTTTCTGTTTTGCGTTCTTCGACCTGAATTAAGTTATTTTATTAATATTTATTTAGCAAGCCTTGCCGTTGTTGGTCGTGAAGCGTTGAGTATGCGAATTAGGTGGACTTCGAGTGGAGTATGTGCTTCCATCGTCCAGAGACGTTCCGGAACGTGTTTTCGGAATAGTCGACTGTTCCTTACTCATCGTAGTCATGTCAGTGGATTGACTCGTTTCTTCAACTAAATTTGCGCTGATTTTACGTTAACATAAGAAACCTACGTTTGTTGACTCCGTACATGTTGTCAGGTCGTATTTGCGAAGTTGACCGCGGCGGAGGCTGTGTGACGCTAATTTGTTCGCCATTTTCGTTACCTTGCAAGATCTCATCTACAGAACAGAATTGATTCCTTTCGTCCGACATCACTCTCACTTACATATGCATTTATTATAATTCGTTTGTAGTCGAATCCAGTGGCAGTCGGAATTGTCGTCGAAGCACGTACACGTTCCCAGTCCTGTCCAGCTGATGCCTTCGAACGATTGCCAGCAGTCCTCCCTAAACAGCAAATAGTAAAACCTTTTAAATTGATTATCTAGCTGACTTGCTGGTCATCTGGCACTGATTCTGTGCGTCAACAGTGCACAGTTGACGGAAAATCTTCCATAACTCGCGACATGAGACGTGCGTGAGGCAGTTATCGTACAACGCATGATAGCACGACTCATTGCTTTGTGAAATTGTGTGCACTTCACGATGAAGGTCTGAAAAACATGAAAAATGCATTATTTCCACTGCAATTTCCACTCTTGAATTTAAAGAATTTTGCGAATTAGGATTTAGCGCCTTTGATAATACGCAATTATATACATAACGATTGCGTTCAGTTCACGAAATTCTTATTTTCGCTTCCAAATATGCGGAAAATGCTAACGTGGTTAATTCAATTCGCGCTCTCTCGGAATGAAGCAGAAATACCTGTCTGTAGCTGAGAACGCCATTTTTGAATGCTGGCCGCACTCGGCGAACGCACTTGTCGAAATCCATTTTTATATCGTTTTTCGATCACATCTAGTTTCCTCTCACAGGAGTGATTTCTGATGAAGTGGTCAAGGTCTTCGCAATGGAAATCTAAACAATCGCGGTTTTCTGCTGCTCGCATTGCGTGGAACACCTGGTGACAGGACGGAGCGTCCGACTCCGCGAAGATCGCGAATGCGATCCACACAGTCGGACAGCGACTGCGGTTTGCAAACCAGCGGCGACGTGCCGCAGATTGTCCGCAAAGACGAGAGATGAGCTCCACAGTTATTCGATTGATCGGAAGCTAAAGTAGGAAAAGAGAAAAACGAATGCGGAACGGAGAAAGCAGAATCTACCAGCGCCGGAGCTGACGGCAAAAACGATAAATGCGACCAGCCACTTCATTACGGCTACATCGTTTTCATGGAAGTTGCGCTCAAACGACAAAGGAGCCGCTCATTAAAACGCTTCTTCTTCGCAAATCAATCGATGCGGCCACGATCGCTTGAGCAACGTTGAAACTTCGAACTGCCGACTAACAACTGTCGCCTCCCGAAATTTATTTACATCAACGAAGGTGTGGCGGGCCGTTACTATCACAACCGTCATCAGAACATCATGCAGAGAGGATATTCTTGGCGACAGAGAGCTACAAATCGTACTGCGCAAGTCCGCTCGTGTTGTAAGAACGTGTGACCACAACGTGACTGTTTTCATAAAGAACGGCGAGGATTACGGTAGTTCCTATATACCTGGCACCTTGTGCGCTCGTTATTAAAAAATTGACTGAAAGCGCCAATGTGGTTTGATCGCTGACGAACTTGTCCACGGGGCTTCCGCTAAATTGTCGCCTCTTCCTTGGCGATAAGACCGCAAAAACGCAGATAAAACTGCGACTACACGGAGAGTGACTTCGTAGATGTTATGAACTGATTAGTTTCTTGTGGAATAGAACATTAGCTGGAAATACGCGATCGATGCAAAAACAACCGATTTTGAACGCGCTTTTCCGGATCGGAACGTAGCGGAATTTTACAAGACCGTAATTTCTAAAGTCCAACTTCGATTGGTTCAGAGAAGCTGATGGGATCAAGTTGCGTTGCCTTCTCGCTGATGTGCGACGAAATCCTTCTTCTCCTGATTCGCAACAAGAGGGATCTCGCACAAGGTCTCCGCTTCGTTTGATTGCATGGCCAGTTCGACCTGATCGAGAAAATCGCCGACAAGACGCTCAATCGAGACCTGTGGGTGGAATCGGGCTTCCTCGGCGATGGCTCTCCATGAGCGCCAAGAATGAAGTAAACGACCACATACCATCGCCTCTCTGATGCGCTCGACGTTTTCTGACTTCAAATTCTCAATTCCCATCATCAATACTTCGGTGAATTCTTGCTTTCTCTCCGGTTCCAGCATAGCGAGAGTTCAAATATTTGAATGCGTGTTCGGTAATTGAGCTCATCGTCATAATTTTGACCTTTTTAAGCATGCGAAAAATGCGTAAAGAGCATGTGCCCCGTTCCTGTTGACGTTATCCTAATTAATAGTTAATTACAGGAAAAGAAAGATTCGGGGAAACTGAATCTCATCTCCCAAGAGCAGAAATCAACATTTCTGTTTGAAAAGCATAATCTCATCGGTGGGTTGGTCGGTCGGATGTAAATTGCCTTCTACGTGCTTCCTTTCCGTACATGCTAAAGGAGAAATTCATTAAGCTCATTGATTGACGCTAAGACTCTTTCATTTAAGTTCAATCCAGTTCTTCACACATCTAAAATGCATATTTTAGAAAGATATACGTGTGCGCTCTGAGTGCTTTCAAATCGGCTTTGCGCTCCGAACGACGTAATTTTCTGTGCTCGGCTAATAAGATCGGTGGGTGGCTTTAAACAACCAATATTTCATTCCCGAATCCGATAGACACTTTTTGGTTTTCAGTTACCGTGGAAGGTTGTCGTGGGCAGGTGATATTGAAAAGAGTTCTGGAATTAATTGACGAGAATTGCGCTCGCCTACAAGCCGATTGATTAAGGGAATGCTCCGGTGTGTGCAGGTTGCGTGTCTTCAACGTTGTTCGGCTCTGTGACGCTCCAGCTCCAAACGCATTCGCGTGGATTTTGTAAGCATTTTTTGTACGCAGTTTTCGGCGTTCCAAAAATCCATTTTTGTCCTTTCAGAATTTCCGATGATCAAAAGTTTGTCTCCAGACAGCAAACACTCGATTCCGTGAATCGTAACTAGGTGTTCGTATCAAATTTCGAGGCTAACCGGTTTTAAAAGGAACGCTGACCGGGATGAACTTTTCTGTTGCTTGTTGAAGATTTGCACAGTTAAGCAAATAAGACAAAAAGACAGAATTTACCAGAAAAAGGGCAGCGTGTTTCAAGACGATGACCCAATTCGTGTTAGCGGTGCAAAAGTTGCATGCAGCTGCTCTCCTCGATCTACAACGTTGATGCAATTGCAGAGTTATTAGATTCACATTTCAATGGTCTGAACAACTCCAAGATTTCCTTGTTCTCCGTCTCCGTCTGCTCCTTATAGTCAGCGCAGACATGTTACAAGTCAATTGCGTACACAATTTAGTTTGGTGATTGCGCAGATTGTTTGCGTCCTCGCTGTTTCCGATCGTTTCCGCTTTTCCTAATTATCTGTAACTTTCGCTTATACGACGAGTGCTGCAGATTTTGCAGGAGAAACAGGGGTTATTAGTGTCCGACGTCCTGCGCTCCCTTCTCTCCTCCTCTCAGCATGTATGCGGACTTTGAAGTGGCTGTGCATGCGTGTGTGTCCTTCCGTGTTTTCTCGCAGCTATGTCTCTTCGTGGCTCCTTTAAAGGTAAACAACAACTTTTTGTGGACGGAACCACAACATATCATTTCACGTTGTCTCTGCTGAGGTCAGAAACCAAAAATTGAAAATCAAAGAGCCTGTTTTCTAATCGATTACGATGTGGCAATGAGAATAACGTCCAAGTTTTGAGGTTATCGTTCTCTTCACGATTTCTGAATTGCGGTCAGTGAGGAACGCAAAACAGCGACTGCGCGAGTTAATCCCTGATCGGATGAACGTGACTCAGAAGGTCAGATCAATCGCTTATGCGCAGCAACAACAACTTTTGTACTCTTTCCAATCACAATCCAATTTTTGTTTTTTGCGGATCACAAAAACAGGCGAACAGGAGATTCCCGATACAGTAACCTTCACACTGTCGCACTCAGATCAGTTCCATCAACTACGCAACGGCTCTCAGCGATCTATCATGCGCGTTCTGTGCACCATATACGTTGTGTATTGACTCGCACGCGCAACTTTCCGCGAACCCGCCAACTTGCACGTGTTCCCGGGACTCGCGGTCTCACGATGTGCATACAATTCCATCTTCGAGTGGAAACTGCGAATTCGGGAGCGTTTTGCAGAGAATGGGAACTCTCTCCTTTGTTGGGATGGTTGCTATGCGCGGCACGTAGCACGTGAGCCGATTGCCAGCGATCGACCCTCTCTCGCCTGGTCTGGGGGATTGCGACGCCATTTTTAGATGCACCCGGGGTGCCCGAGCACTGTTTGCTTCCGATTTTGCGGTTGCGCCAGAACGCCGCCTCTCTGAGCGACACATTTCGGTCAAAATTGACTTTGTGGTGGTTTGATCACTTCCATATTTAGCGGTCGAAATGAAAAATAGCGCTCTGTTTTATTAATTAGTTGTCGCAGGTCATCATCGTTTGTCACTTTTCATCGACCACGGGTTACCGTAACGCACGCATTCAAAATACTCACACGATGGCGTTTGTGAGGTGTAAACGTCGCCGAATACTTGAGATGCGGTTCAAAACGCAATCGCCGGCAGTTTCTGGTTTCTGCTTTGTGACGTCGGGGGTCACGATCGTCTCAGCGGCGCGCTCTAAATGTTGCTCCCTTGTAATCGACGGCGTCGTCTTCTTCTTTGTCATTGCTTGCAACGCCAGACCAAAAGTCTAATAAGTCAATCTTTACTCTCGGCCTCTCAAATCTTTAAAAATTTCATTTCGCACGTCGCATTTACGGTCGTCATAGCTACATGCGCGTGTTCTGATTGTTTTTTAAGTCGATCATCTTGTCTGCGCTTTAGACCCAATCGCCAAACGTGTGCAGGCACGTCAAATGATCGGCCAACCTTCGCCGCTATCCCGGGTGGCCTTACGGGGATTGCGTGCAAATTACTGTTGCTACCGCGCGACACCTCCGCCCTCCTACCGTAGTTCAGCCGCCAGCAGTCGGATGCGCCACTTCTGAGCGACGATGATCGATGGGTTGAGTGTGATTGCAGCCGTTTTGTTGACTGTTTGGTTCAATGACAGAGTTGCGGGTGAGAATTGAACAGCGAATAGCCTGGAGGGAGTGTGGAGTCCGCCCGACCACGTGCGAGCGACTTTCAGGGTTTCCTTTCCCACTTTGTTCTTCTCGAGAGCAGACGAAACGCAAATAGTCGCCGCTTCCGTTGTACACACACCACGGGAGCGGCAACTAATTGGAAGTCGGTGGGATTCCGAATCGGCGGCCCGCCAGGTAGGAGACGCTGTGGGCAATGGCCCGTCAGTCCGTCAAATCGATTTGTCTCTGCTCCTTTCGCTAGTTAACATGTTGCACTTCGCTGTGTCGCGCTGTTTAAAGCCGATCTGATAACAATAGCGCGACGCGTTGTTTCACTCTCGCTCTCTTTTCCCCTCCGCACTCAGTTCGATCTCGTCGAGTCGTTCGCATCTCGTTGTTCCATCACCACGAGACATGACTTTTACCGGTGTGTGCACTCTTCGACAGTACCTAGAGGCGCGAAACACGAGTAAGGGAGAACAAGTGAACACAGTCGACACGGGAAAGCTGCATGTCCGATCGATGCAACGCGCTCTGATAATATTTATCATTGAACGCTGGTAGTCGTCCGTTCTTCCTTTTCTCCCCGCGAAGCTCTTTCTCTCTCCGAGCTTCTCTCTCGTTCACCTATGCAGAGTCGAAACGCGAGAGCCCGAAACCTGTTCCGCACTCTTCCGACGCCTGCTCAGCCTCAACTCCTCCATCATCGTCAGCTCCATCCACTACGCGATCGTTGATCAGCGCGCTCTCTGCAGTCAATGTATGAATGTTTGCCCATACACGTCTTTTGTATCGTTCCTCTAAGTTTGCCGCCTAAGAGAACCAGTGTTCCAGTAAGCAGTCCGAGTTCAAATTGTCTGCCGAAAAGTGGCCCTTTGCGCGGCGCGCCCCAGTAGTACATGCACTTTGCCACCGATTCCAAGTTATCCGGTTCCCGAGCACTTACGCCTTTGCGACTTACTAAAATTTGATCACATTATGACGTAAATGGTCTGATCAAAGCACTTTGAGGATCGACCCAACTGTCAACATACCCGTCTCCGCTCATCGACAATCTAGTGGTGTGTTCTTATGACACTCTTTGCTTCCTAAATAGTTTCATTCTCTTATCACTCCTCAATCATGCGTCTCCGGTGGACTGTTGGAACTTTACCTGCCTTCGGCTCGCTCAATCAATTAATTTCCAATTGGGGTTCACTCTGGAAACAGTTACGATCGACCGCGCGTCCGTTGTTCGCGTGTCCGTGCTGTTATCATATCGTGTTCGCTTAGTTGTTCATCTCCGTCGATCTATAGCCACTCTATCTTCTAAAAGAAAATTTTACCGTTTTTGGTGTACGTGCAGCTGGAGGAGCATTGTTGCTGGTCAAGTATTTAATGCCGTTAGCTTCAAACAGCTTGCATCGGTAGGTGGTCGACGAACCGCATTTCGCCCGAGGTCGTATGCGAGCAAGCGTGCGCGCAGTGTAAAACTCTCTGCCGCACATCAGGGCGTCTCTATACTCGATCAGTGCGCAAAAGATCTGACCTTACGAGCATTAAAAAGCACGTGTGTTAAGTAATTAATGATCGCAATAACTGACAAGTATCTATCTGTGATCGAATCTCTCTAACTATATGTCTCCCAGTTTCCGCCATATTTGTGTCAAACACATTTTGCAGCTCCGTTCCGCCTAATGAGTCGTTTCAACAACATTATAGTTTAATCAGCTGCTCTCAGCGTTGGACTTCCTTCTTTCTTTCCCCCTCGCGCTCAGGCCCCACCTACCTGGCCGATCGAAGGCACGCATTCTCGATGTCCGCTAATGTATGCTAAACGTCTGACGACCTTGAAGCGATTATCCGTGGCATATTGAATTTCCTCCTCTGCACTCGGTCTTAATTAACGTGACGCGGCTCGCGGATTTATTCCCTTCATTTATTTGGTACATTTCCTTCTAAAACCGTATTTTCAGAATTGTCTCATTTTTTGGAATGCTCCCGAGAGGTGGCGGCTCGGTACCAGTGGTTTCTGCGTCGATGATGCCATCAAGAACACCCGTGATCACAATACCCAACTCAACGATGGAATTCATTCAGCCGAAGATCGAATGTAATCTCTCTCCGGTTATGCATCCGAGTCAGCAGCAGCCCAGCCTTATCCAGCAACCGAGCGTCTCCGCCGCCCCGGACGGATATGATGCCAGCTGTTCCGGAGGGAAGATTCTTACCGGGGCTGTGATGAAATGTCGCGTTTGCGGCGATGCGCGTGCCGGACGTCATTATGGCACAATCGCGTGCAACGGCTGCAAAGGTTTTGTGACTTTTTAGTGTGTTGGCCGCAAGAGTGATAATTTAGGCTTTTTCCGTCGGAGCATCTGGGAGCAGCGGGACTATAGCTGCCGATTTGGAGGAAAATGTCAAGTGGTTCAAGGTAAGTGCTTGCATACACACAGAAAGTCATTTCTCGTTTGATTTTCGCGAATAGTTTCCTCTTTTAGAATATCGGAATCGTTGCCGTGCCTGCAGACTGCGAAAATGTTTTGAAGTGGGAATGGATGCTCGCGCTGTACAAAGTGAGAGGGACAAGCACAAGAAACGGTCAAATGGATCTCGGGGAAGCCCACCGATTGATGAGAACGTTGTTACCGTATCCGCATCAACGCTGGCGACAACATCTTCGTCCGTCCATGGTATACCGTTACACACTACTGTAACCTCCGCTCCTCACGTGTCAGTGCCTACCTCGCTTGTTACAGGTAACCGATAACTGTGTTTTTCACTTCCTTAACAGAACCATTTGCACGTGAAGGAGGCGTAGTTAACAGGGCATTTGCTGAAACTCTCAGCTGCTCACAGTTTCTCACTCCAAAGCAGGAACCGTGTGACATGCATCATCAGCCTCCTCAGTCTCAGTCTCAACAGATGCAGCAGAACCATCAAAACCATCAGAATCATCAAAACCATCAGAATCATCAAAACCATCAGAATCATCAAAACCATCAGAATCATCAAAACCACCAGAATCATCAAAACCACCTTCAAAATCATCACCCATTCGGCCACGGACAGTTGAATATCGTGCAGCCGCGGTACAAGAACGAAACGCTAGTCGATTATCTGATTAAATTGGCAAGTTCCACAATCCATGTTCTATATTTTATTGTCTCTCTGCGTTCAGGAGCAAATTTGCGACGGCATGACCGATCCGCAAGAAGGGAAAACGGATATTACGGAAGAATTCGATAGACTTTGCAGGGTGGATGTCACGATTGAAGCAGCATTCAGACAGCCAGGCGTCGTTGCCAAAAGAACTCCGGTTGGTGAATTCGTATTTTGGAACAGTTTTTGACTCGGTTGAATTTCATTTGCAGCCGCGATGGACGGCGGAACGTCTAACAACTCTTGATGACGTCCACATCGGTTGGTGTCGGTCGTTCGTACTTTGTGTCGACTGGGCGATGATCATGGAGGACTACAAAGCACTATCAGTCGAAGATCAGTATACGCTGCTTAGGAATCGTGTTGTCTCTGTGAACTGGCTCGCGCACACTTACAAAACGTTCAAGTCGGGTTGCGATGGAGTTGCACTGGTCAACGGGTCCTACTACCCTCGCGACAAAGAGCTACAGAAGACCATGGATCCTGGGTGGGTCGAGACGTCGTTTTGGGACGAATTCTGATCAGCAAACATTTGTAGATGTAATCACTACTTTGGAATTCTCAGCGAGCATCTCATGCTTGATCTTGTGTTCCCCATGCGCGAGATGAATATGGATGAAGGCGAGTTCTGCATCCTCAAGGCATTGATCCTGTTCACCGTCGGTGAGTTGCACGTTGTCTTGGCGCACTCTCTAATCTTTCATCTCTCTTCTCAGATCGCCGTCTCAGCGATGAAGGCAAGCTTCATATCAATCGCGTTCGCGAAAAGTACATTGACGGACTTTATGATCACGTGAAAGCGCAACATCCCCATCTGAATGAAACACATGTGTGCAATCGAGTTTCCAAGCTCTTGCTGCTGTTGCCAAGCATCACAGTAAGATTATTAGAGATTTACTTGTATTTTAAAAATCTCTTCAGCACCTCTCTCAACAAGAGGACGACAACGTCCAGTTCCTTGCACTGTTCAACATTGCTAACCTGAATGGTCTTCCCTATGAGCTGCACTCAAGCATCAAGCAAATGATCAGAAACACTGATATTTCGTCACCGCCTGCAAGCGTCGCTCCTACGACTTCGCCTCAACATCACCAGCAGTCACTGCAGCAGCAAATTGTCTCGCAACCATCGCAACAGATGATGAATAATAACAGCCAAACTCAAAGTCACAATGGTCAGCCCCAGCCTCAGCAACAACCTTCGCACATCCATAATAGGCTGGACATGAATAATGGACACCAGATTAGCGAAGTTACGTCGGCAACAGGTCCGAACCTCGGTCCTCCGATGCATGGCGGTGACATGGGAGCTCACCACATGAAGTACGAGGACTCTGGTCAGGTTGACGAGAGCATGGTGACAACAACAAGCACGTCGCCACAGCATCACCACTCGATGCAGCAGAAACAGTATGTCATGCAACAAAAGGTCGGTAGTTGTAAGTATAATTCTTCATTGTTTATCTAAAAAGCCCTCAATACTACCCCGAAATAACAGATCCACAGCGAGCCCGAGAATTTGAAATTTGAATAGTTGCATATATTTGAAACTTTCCGTGTGTAAAAGAAGGACACGTCTCAACCACTATGAATTACTGTTGATAGTCCCTCTGATAGCTCTGTTGCACGAAACACTGTCCAAGGGTGCCGGAGGCTGAATGGCAGTGAACGGATAGGCCGTCGTCATTATTATTCGCGTCTTGTTTTTGTCCTAATGTCCAAGCTTTCAGATTGGCCGTGATTCGCATTCGATGGACATCATGAGCGCTCCTCTTCATGCTCCCGTTCCTATCATCTCAATTCCTTCGATCGCTAATGGCGTTCACCGTAGGTATTGACTAGAGCGGTTACACGACTGGAATCTCGCTGCAACTCAGCAGCGTAGTCGGACTCACACGTCTTTTCCTGGTCTCCAGCGTTGCGTCCACATTTGAACTGTGATCAGCCTTATTCACTCACTCACTCACTCACTCTCTCACTGCTCGGCACACCGAACAGAACCTACAATGCATACCATAAACAAATCGTGTTTTGATTTCCACACTGATCTGCCACTTCTCCGATTTTCCGTTGGCGAGTTCTCTTTTCTTCATATCTACCTTTCCTCGTTTCCTGGGAATTTCTGTGATATACATAGTAATAACTTAATTGAGTCGCAACCAGCGTGATTGTTCATTCCCTCTGTTTATGGACAATTTGTTATGTAGGTCTCTTCCGTATTCTACATGTCTCCCCTCGATTCTTCGCAATGTGGCACGCTCGGTTGCATCCGTGTTTTGTACATAAAATGACGTAGTTCGAACGACGACAGGTGCTTCCTGCGCAATCTTGTGCTTGGACGTTTTCTCTCACCACGCAAACACAATTTTGCATACGGTAGTATTGCAGGGAGCTCATTTCATCTGCAGTGCTATGGGAAAACGAATAAGCTCTCAAATCGGATTAATTTATTCTCATAACACCATCGACTAACTCGATTACTTCATTCGTTTCCCGAACGCGCTTATAACACATTTTCTTCCTTCGCTAGCAAATCTACAGCTGTCTAAAATCGTAACTCATGCTACGCCGGAAGCATCCAGATCACCAGGCAGGAAGGCAGGAACTCGCAAAAGAAGCAAAAGACATGTGACTGTAACTTATGAACTAAATAACTGATTGTTTATGCGTACGAAATTCACAGCAGCTGTCATAGAATTCAGAGCATTCGTAGCATCTGTCATTCTGCAATTACATTAGTAGGACACCAATTGCAACGGATCTCTTACATCGCAAAATTGGTGAGTGTTGCACACGCAACTTTCCGCTCAGTTTGGGAGAGGGACGCAACTATTTGTATTGGAATGCTGCATTCTGAAATTTTGACTGCATTTCTATCTTACCAATCGCAAAGTCGCGGCTCCATATGTGGGCTTGCTTTCACCCATTCAATCGGTCCCTGCGCCATCTGAATATGTTGCAAGCATTTCTCCGCTTATATTTTCTCATATGTCCGTGTCTGGTCGAACTAATGTGATTATGAATCCGCAAAGGCAGCCTTATGGGTTCGAAATATTCGGCTATTGCGTTGGACGATGGAAGACGGCGAAGTGCCGCAGATCACCGAAGTGCGACTCACTGAAAATCCGACTCGTTCAAAATTCAACTTTGGAAGAGTTCGTTACTTATTTGTTGTGTTACGAGTCGTGCGTGTTTCAGTTGGTGAAAATCGCTCTTCCTCATCTGGGATTGTATCTGTTCTTGTTCGTATTTCTTCTCGGAGGTGCTTGGGCATTTCAAAAGATTGAAGACAGTGAGGATCGACGGAAGCAAGCTGAAAAATTGGATCGAATCAAAGAAGTCTACCGAGAAATACGCGATGAGTCCGAAGCGCTCTGTCCTATTTCAGCGAGGAGAGCAGATTTCGATCGGAGAATCTATAGTTCGCTGTCAAGGTCTGCAATTTCTATACGCATGCTGATCGCTTTAAGATGTTTCAGGTTGTCAAGTTTCATAGAAGGTCGACCATTCGAAATTATCGACTTGGAGAATCTGAGTAACGATGAGCTCATGCCTCCGCGATGGGATAAAATGTCGGCAATTCTCTACTCTCTTTCGATACTGGTCAGATACTGGTTTTTGACATTTACACATCCAATTTTTTCTAGACAACAACAGGATATGCTGCTGCATCTCCTCAAACGGCGGGCGGACAGATGTTTGCAATCTCGTATGGTCTTGTGGGCATTCCTCTGATGGTGCTCGCTGCTGTCGATATAGGGAGATTTCTATCAGATGTCGTTCTTTTCATCTACAGCAAGGTGATCGAATATACAAGAAAAATTACGCCCCTCATTAAGGTTCTTCGATCGTGGAAAAGACTAATGGACATACTAGGATTCACCGCCAAAAAGCAACAGATGATTGAACTGGTGGAGACAAAGACAACACCGCAGAGAAAGAGGAGCAGACGAAGGCAAGTTCCATGTTGTAATTGTTCGTCTCCAGTAGTTTATGCGTGTTGGTGCATCTCTTAAAGAGTTTCCTTAGAATTTCCGCGAAGAAGCGACCACGATCGTGGCTCGGTCGCAAAGAAGCGGACCCGAATGCGAAACGTCTTCCTCTATCTGTCAATGCTGCGATCCTTTTGCTGTTCTGCTGCCTTGGAGGGCTTGTGTATCTTGCAGCAGGTGCAATGTTTTGCTCCCTCCTCATTTCACTCAATTTTTGCATTTAGGTGGGAATCAAAAGTCCTTCATCGAAGCATTCTTTATAACGTTTAATTTGGTGGCTAACTTAACAATGTCCGAAATGCCCAATGACCTGAGTCACGCGCTCACTCTTATTTACATTATTCTGTTCGTTACTTGCGGTGAATAGATCCATGTAGTTGTAATTGTTCTCTTTGTTCTTGTTAAGGACTTGCTGTCTTGTCGATGTGTGCAGACCTCGCGGCGTCGGAGCTGAAATGGCTATTTTTGAAGATCCATTACTTCGGAAGAAAGATTAATTGGAAGCGAAAAGTGCGAAAAGCGCCCGAGGTGCACGAACAACTTGAAGTGGAGGTTAAAGAGCTCTTGAAAATTATCGAACAGATCCGCAGGAAATATCCTGAGAAGGATAGAATCACTTCATCAGACATACTGCAGGTACCGTAATCAAATTGAACTGTTTTAATGAGTATCGTTTTCAAGTATATGCATGACCTGAGGGGTGATCGTCCAAGTTGGGTCTGCATCACTCATCATCGTCGTGACACAATCGCGTTTATGCCGCAGAGCATCGAAACTTTGCGGTTCGCTGACGAAATGGATCAAGACGAGCAACATTCCCACAGATCGATATCGAGGAGCGAAGAAGCGAGGGTCTAACACGGTGGCCCCGACCTACAACAATCAGTTCCTGCTGCTTCCATTTCATTAAACGGCTTCTGGTGTGCATTTTGAAATGCTAATGGTGTATTGATGTCCAACGATCGTTCCTGATTGAAAATAAATTCCAACGTGGAGCGAGACGCATTTGCTACACTAGTTAGTGTGACCTCTTGGCAGACGACCATCTTAGAGGAGATCGGCGAGATCATCCAGGCGACGCAGATCAGATGAAGGCGCTTGTGCCGAAGGCAGTCGGTACTATTGTCAAGGAGTCGAAGACCATTTTCAACACCACAATCGCCACAGAATGACATCTCCAACCAATTCGATTTTGAAGCTCCCGGAAAGTGGCATCAATCCTCAGAGTTGCGAAATTTGAAACATGAATTGGTTTTCAAGCGAGCATGCGCTTTCCATCTCATCAACGAGCACAAGTTCAGATGTTCTCGGAGTTTCATCAGGCCGCAGCCAAAATTGGTGGTTAAACATGTTAGCTCGAAACAGAGAAAAAGAAAAAAGCTATTTTTACAACGTTTTCAATTCGATTTTCAAATTAGGAAAACCAGATTTTTGGTCTTTATTCTTCGATGTTCTGTAGAACTCAAGGTGCAAATTCATTGAAAATGGCTACTTTACGGTGTCAATTGTAGAAATTCAACGTTTATGCACACAATCTTTCCAACCCCGTCGGTTGTCCAACCAAAATGACTACGAATTCTTCGATATAGTTTTGACTGTTTGAAGCTATCCTATTTGCGACACGAGGAAGTTATCAGTCTGCCAGATACCCTTTTCCGGCGTATTCGTGTGTCTTGGTAAGTGAAGCGTTGTTTTCTCTCACCAAAGCACCCATTTCCTTCAATCCAGCGCATCTCAGAAGCACTTACGGCATCGGCCGTGCATTTGTTCTGACGATTTCTTTGAAGTTTGGTCTTGCGTTCATTTCCTTTCAAAATATACTTATCTTGCGTTTCGGAAAGAAGTTAAACTAATTTGATAGACTTTCATTGTGCGTAAATGAGCAAAAAGTTGCTGTCACAACAAAGTTTCGGTGCTTTCTTCGTAAAAAATTCGCGGCGTCGTCGTATTGTTGTTTGTCTCGGTGTTGCCATTGTGATGAACCGTGAGAAGTACGACCGGAGTGCCGTCTATTCTGACCTTCGCCACATCTGAAAACATCGATTCGGATTACGGGGATAATTGGATTTAGCAAACGGCACCTTGAATAAAATGACCTTTTCCGTCTTTCAAGTTCCAGTTCGACTGCACAACAGAAGCTTTGTTCACGGCGTAGTTTTCACCGATGAGACTTTGCTTGTCTCCATCTGTTTCGACGGTCTGAAAAGCAGGAAGCTCTTACAATGAAGGAATTCCCAAGCACTCACTTTCATTTCGGTCTTCATTTCGCCTTTGAGATGCTTGAGAATTTCAAAAACTTCCGCTCGTAGAGTCGCCTGACAGGTCAGATAAATTGGCAGACGGAAGGCACAGGCGAGGTTTGTCAGCAGCGAAACGAGATCGAGAGCGATGGCGTAGAATCTATTAGATTATGCAAATCTGCGATGATGAAATATCGGGGCTCCCGTTGCTTACCCGACGTATTCCTCTACGAGCGACGCTTTGTCCACGTGCTCCCAGATTGTCAAAAGGACGTTAATGATATTTGAGATGAGATAGCAGCAGACGACAAGCACTAGTGTTCGGGTAGCTGAACGTGCGGTGACCTAAACTTTCGAATGCAAAAACTCGCGTCTGCGAATTCTCTCACTTTTCGGTTTGTTTTCTCGATACTATCGGCCATATCTGCACAATGAACTCTTCTTCTGGTGAATTGTGAACACTCGTACGATTCTGATGTTCAGATAAGCGAGAATGAAGAAAGGCACAAAAACGGTCGCAAAATTGCGGTACCAGAAGCGGAAGATCTTAATCTCAGATATCGAATATAAACAATTCAACGGCACCTACCGTATGATATGGAGTGTCGAAAACCCAATCGACAAAGCCCAATTGGATTTCGGTAATGAGGCCTCCGCATTCTTCGGCGCGATCGATCTGAAAGAACCAAGCAATCAGGTCCGCATTCAAAGAGCCAGAATTGTTCTATCGATGTTCTTGGCACTCTCAAAAGATCGGCTACCGTTCGCTTCTTTCTGTAACTCGCTCTCTGCATGCGTGACAGATCTACGGATTCCCCGAATCTGCTCTCTGACGCGAAATGAGCATCCGGCAACGCCTCGAATGCACTTTGCAATTCAAAAACGATTATCCAAGTTGGAGAGAATCGAAAAAGAAGGAAGTCGGCAAAAAAATCAGTTTATAATTTGATTCAATGTCTCAAAAAGAGCCGATCGTGCTAAGACAAAAACGTCTTGAAGAAGCGGAAACGTCTTTGCAAAAAACGGCCCTACGGGGACCGGATGTCCGCATGTTGTGCACAGCGTTTGTCTCGACCGATTCTTCTTCTTCGTGTATTTTGTGAACTTTCATGTTGCATTCTGCGCTTGTTGACTCGATCGTTTACGAGCACTTGTTTGTTTTGTCACATTCCTCTTGGGAAATTCGTTTCAAAACAAAGTAGTTTAACATCTGAGATTTTGCATTGCTGTTCATCATCAGTGGTTCATCAAAATCCATCACAGAAGCTCTGCGGCGGCGATTATGAATGCTGAAGACCTTTACGTTTAGCATAAAGATTAGAAAATGCGATATGGGATTGCCGCCGTTAGCCACGTCGGCTCCCTCTTCCCGTTCCATCCGCCATACAACAGAGAGAAACACGGAAGTACAAAGAGCTGCTGCGAGAGGAGAGTACGCGCACAAGTGCGATCTGTTATTCTTTTTTGCAGAACAAAATTGAGATTTATGATTCATCCGCTGGAGTGCTTTTGCCCTTGGTGGTCTACGTTTTTGTGGAATTTTCGACGGACGCGGAGATTCCTCGACGAGATTATCAGAAAAAGTATTTTATAAAGGCTCTTATAATTCATGCAAACGCGAAAAGACGAACGGCCGCCAACATATCATGTTTTATCGAGAGAAACGCCTGACGGCAAGCTTTTTGTACTTCACTCTAAACGGTAAACATGCGAAATCTCGTTGACGTTCGTTCAATTTTGTTTTTGAATACGCAAGATTCAAATTTGAAGCCCTCAATTTATCAAACGTCGTTAGGCAAAGGGCGGACATCCGTCGTCGCACGCTTACAGGTCGTTCACGTAAATCACGAAAACCAATAAAGGCCCTTTTTAGGCTCTAGTCTGCGATTATTTGTTTTTTTCCAACGAGTTTCTCGTCCAATTTTAGTGAAGAATTCGCGGCGACTCACTTTCGTGCACACCTGCTTCCTGTTTCCTCACACAAAAATCTCATTTGTTGTTAGTCGGCAGCGTTTTTTTGCTTTTTTATGTTTCAAGGAAACGAGAAGAACACGAGTGGATCGAGCATCAATCAGAGTGGTTTTCCTTGTCAGTTCACTTTTTTGCTCACCTTAAACTCAAAGTAGATCGAGCCTTTGCTGAAGACCCCGAGCAGAATCATGACCGTGGCAATTAGCTTCCTGTTCCGCTGTACAAGCGCCAGAAAGCTTGAATTGGTCGTGATACAGTATCGCTCGTAAGTGGCGGCCATGATAATCAGGGAGGAAGAAGTCATGGCGATGTGGGAGATCGTTAACATCGGAACCATATACCAAAACCTGAAATTTAATTGGAAAATTGCATATTTTTGAAACGAGAATCCAGAAAACGAGAGGGTGAAGGCAATTGGGAACTGACCATATTTTTACGAGTACCACGGATTCCAGGTAATCGGAAAGAACGTTCATCGACATCAGGAAGATGTACGCTGTGCTCACGAAGACGTCGAAGAAGGCGAGTAACATCATGTACATGTTGTAAGTGGTTCGATGATGTTTCCTCGTGGCAAATAGGAAGAAAAGGAATAGATTCTCGGCTATGCTAACAATGGAAATGGCGCTACCGAATACGGTAACCAGCCAGAAGCGCACATTCGTGAGTGGAGGCTGCTCGTAGCGACAGTAGTCGGGAAGTAGGGAGGCGTTTGCGACGGTCCCATTGCTCCCGATGCTCGTACCGGCGAGTTCGGTGCTATTGGTACCCAGGTCCATCATCTGCAAGCAGCCAAGTGACGACAAATAGCTGATCGAACACCCAATTAACAACCGTGACTCGGCCGCGTTCCTCGGGCTACGGAATGCACTAACCCGCTCCTCCTTTCTTCGACCGCCACAATCACCTCCCCTTCCTTAGGCCTCCAGCCACTGCACAAGCCAATCAAACAACGCGCGCATGCTGAAAAAGATAATGAGAAAGCGGGTAAGATATACTGTCGAGTTGTCGATCGTCTCATCACAGATTATGCAAATACATTTGTCACAGAGTGATATCATGCCGCCAGTAGCCGCTTCTTCACGACCAAACGGCACGAAAGAGTGGAGGTGCGAACAGGGGGACATAACTCGTGTCTTTACATGCTCTGCGTGTTCTCGGCAGTATAATTAAAAGATCGACGAACCGCCTCCTGCTACATAGAAGGTGCGAATAGATGTCCATTTCATTATGAGATCACATCAATCTTAATGGAAGGGCACCGGGAGTGATGCGATAGGTACTTAGCACTCGTTAGCCGCGCAGTTTAATGTTCGTCGAATGGGGTGATTTAGACGTTCTGGATCAACATTAGGATTTTGAGAGCTAATCGGAATGGCGCGCGTCCGTCGACAAGAAACAGCCATAATGGGGGAAGTTGTTGCTTTTGTGTCGCCTGCTATGGGATAAAGCTGAATAAGGATAAATAAGTTTTGGGGCGCGACGCGACCGCAAACACAAAAAAAGACAAATGCGGCGGTCACGCAACTTTTGTTTGTTTCCGACCAACTTGAGCAAAAACAGAAAGAAGTGAAGAATCATTCATATTGAGTTTGAAGGAACAATGGACGCATTACGTGTCAGCTCTCTTGTTTCCATTTCCTTGAGCTCTGATGTGTTTCGAGTCATCGCTTAATGAGATTGATCGGCCCACACCAACTCTCCGCAATGAGAATCGAATTAGCGTTGATTTCTGCTAGCTCGAAATGGGCAAAAAATTGCAAAATGCATGAAGAGTGAGTTTTTGACCACTTCACCGAGAAACATTACTTTAAAAAGGGTGCAAAAACAAGACACAAACTTCAGCGCGGTCAGTTAAAGGCCCTAATCGAGTTGTGTCCAAATCGGAAGTCGGACCACACGTCTAGCCACTAAACGCACAATCAGTTTACGGTCAGTCAGTCAACCAAACGCCGATTCCTTTTAAACTTTGTTCTACTTGACGCATTAAAGCGGCCACACCGCCGACGAAAACATAAACATACATTTAACCCACCCACCTCCTCTCCTCTCCTACCATCTATCATCAATCAGTATCCGCCGTCACTTTTAAGTAAACTTGCCAAGTAATACACAAAAAACACGAAGAGGAAATGAACGCCTGAAGACAGATGAAGACATGTATCATCGCCAGTGCAGTGTCCTTTGTCGACGAACTTTGAAAGTTGCCATCACCGCCTTTTCCGATGAACCGCCTCTGCGCGGGCAGTCGCGAAAACGCGAATTCGGATCAATTGAGTTACTTGCAGTGTGGCCTATGTATTCTTAGATCCTAATTCTATTTGGAAAAGACGAAAAAGGGTCTCCGCGAGATAAAAATTTGATCAAATGATATGGGGAGGCGATCGTATTAGTCGCGATGGAACAGTGGCGGGATGTTGCGGTGGAGCAGATTACTTTATATTGCAGCGCAGGAGGAAGCCACCCATTGAGACAAATAGATTTCGTCAATCTCGGTTTAAAACCTAAAACAAACGAGCGACAACGCACTGATGCGCTGTGTAAAGAGAGATAAATGAAAAGTCAATCAGTCGAAGCGTCAAGGAACGGAGGCCGCATTCATTTTCAGCATATACATATTCACATTGCCACACTCTGTTACCCTCAGCGGGCCTGTTGAGTGCGGGCGGTGGTTGGAAGCACGTCTTTATCACACCTCAGTTCATCTTTCTTTCGCTGAAATTTTGTCAAATTTATGCCAAAGAGTGATCAATAATCATTTTCGATCGCGCCGATCGCTCAGCGCCGAGAGTGCTAATGAGGCCGCGACAAATGTGCTTTTTTCTAAGCGACAGTCAGCTGTAAGAGACTAAAGCTAAAAGCTAATGAATGCGGAAAACGACCATGTGGCTAGTCTGTGTTTCCTCGTTGTTGTCGTCGTGCCCGTCATGTCCCCATATGCAGGAGCAAATCTGCGTGGTTTGGAAGAATCAAGAGCAGTGAAAAAACAAATACTCAGTCATGAGGAGCATCTTGCTTCGAAGAACAAATGCTTTATTCTCCTAAATACGTATAATATCCATTAGGCCCTCCAATCGGAGCAGCGAAACGACCGCAATTTGCTGCCATAGAGCCTTTGAGAGTCATTTCATTTGGATATGACTGAATCATTTACATCTCGCGTTCGTGATGTCAAAATCCACCTTCAGAACAGAAAAACTGCCCGAAATTCACAACAACATTAATATGCAGATCTCTGAGCCGTTCGACTGACGGCGGCTAAACGGTGGCCCCAACGCACGATGGACTAATCCGGATGTCTGTCGTGAGAATTTCGTCGCCACAAATTCGCCCAGACGGAACTCTCCAAATCTCGCCAAACGTCTTCAAAAGTATTAGCCTCTTTCCGCTGTGAATTGAAGACCAATCACTTGACAACGCCAAGCTGACGCGACAAACACGAAAACACACAAGTTTGAGAAGTTACAGCAACAACATAATCGTATGTGCCGCCATTTGGATTATTTTCATCGCTAGTAAATCAACTGTCACCAGCTTCCATTAGTCAACGACAAAGTCTAGATGATCGACGCTCTAGCTGTGGTCTGGAAGTTTCTGGGAATGTGTCTAGGATAATGAAAACTGCAGTTCGTGGCCCCACGTGAGACACAAAGAGAGAGAGCAGACTGGGAACACGGAAGTGTTGAAAAGTCATTGAGCAGAAGAGGGCAACAGCGACAAGTACGTCTGCGGTTTTAAACCAACAACCTCAGAATGGGAGGGCTGTTGGCCGACGATCCTGAATACCGAATGAGTAAATTTATTGCGGAAAAGTGATAATCGGATTACTTTAATCGAAATTTCCCTTCAAAACAGTAGTCAAGAAGAGGAATCCGAAGCCTGCTGATGTCACATATTGGGATGAGGAGCCACAGATTGGTCACCCTTATCTCCACAAGAATACAAATCGATCACAAGTCTGACGATCTCAATAAATTTGTCGCTGCGACCGCGAAAGAAAGATATGTTTATGAGTTAAGACACTGAGGCCCCGTGCCTCAGTTACAGTATTCTTTGATTTTCCTGTTGTGGCCCGTCGCGTTCACATTGCAATTCAATTCTCTGAAAACATAGTATAAACAATTGTTTTACGGTAGAGACGTGTGGTATTTCAAGATCAAGTGTCCTGACCTGGGAAAGTGTCTTGTTTCTGCGCGTTTTCAATTTGTTAAATACGAAATGTAAGACTGTTGCCGCTGTTTGTCAGCATCTTCCGTTCTACGACCATCGAGAAACGAACTGCGGCATGGGACGTGGACTCATTCTGTGGGTGTAAAACAAAAAACGTTTCAGAGGAACAAAAGAACGCGTTTCTCCTTTCTGTTGGCAACAGAAGTGCCGCTGGAACGAGCGTGTTACTTCGGAGCGTTGATGAGTGCAAAAACGAGAATGTGGCTATCTGATGGCCAGCAAAGCACCGTTTGATGACTAATCGCAGAGTTAGTCCAATGAGAAACGTCGTAAAATTTACTGGCTGGCCAAATGCAAATACACAGAGGCGCGTAGGCGCATGACTGCGATCAGCGGTCTTCTTCTTTCTGACCGCTTCCACTCATCCCTAGCTCATCGCATCTTTTCCGTGCTCGTCCTGAGGAATGTGGGCGCGAAAATGTAGTGCGCCAGCCCCAGAACACCTTTGCGATTATGAGATTCGAAGGGCCGCGTGACGACGACGCGTGTAAACTGATCCGTGCAGATAAAAATTCAAGGATCTTCGCAGCAAGCGGAGGATGCGTCTGTTGGACAGAATTTCAGAGACGCCGACCGCCATTTTATGAAGGCGATTATGTTGCGAGATCCGATGGCGCGGCGGTTGATTTGGCAATAAAGCAATGTGTTGCGTGATCGCGTTTTGGGTTTTTTGCCTATCAACTGTCAAACTTCTCGCATAAATTGTTCACTTCAGACGCGTCTTCCTCAGTTGTCGCGTACTCTTAAGATGAGGATCGTCTCGTTCCTCTTTGTTTTTCTCTTTGCTGGTGAGTTGTTTGTTCAAATATGTAATCATTAGTGAGTATTTTAGTATCTTCAACGGCTAATGAAATATCCAGATGCTGTTCGGCGGGCGCAAAGCATTTCAGAGAGCAGGAAAACTGCGTGAATCCGGCCACCGAATTCGGATCGATTGTGTGCAGCAGAGCAAGTTCGGTCTGCTGCCTTCGAGCACTCCTGGACAGTAGCTGTGAAGCCGGTAGGAAAGTAGCACAAAACAACGGAATTTGTCCTTCTCTGATTGATCGCATCGGTGGAGGAGTCGAGAAGGTAGACAAGAACTATGGACCATTGCTCACTGTTGTTGTTTTCAAGGAATGCTGCGATTGCTGCATGATGGCAAAGGATTTAAGGGCTAGAGGTGATCCCTGTGTGGCGACCAGAAAGCTAAGCGCTTCGTGTCTGCGCTCCTTCAATGTCTGTTGCAATCGAACCTCTCCCTCGCGGTACGTCGACCGGTGCGCGAAATCGCACTGCTCTCATCTGTGCAACGACCGCGGAGGCAAGGAAGCGGAGTGTTCCTGTCGGAAGGGATTCACGCTTGCACCGGACGGCTTCAGTTGCATTGGTAGGTTTCTGTGAGCACAAAAAGTCGCGAACAATCGAATTAAGGAGTGTGGGTGAGCGATGCAAAAAGGTTGCACTTTCGACGGAAACTGAGACGGCGGTTTTTGGTAGAAAATTAGATTTTGTTCGGGGAAAACTTATTTTCAATTATCTTCTAGTTGCGGTGGATGCGGAAGAAGATACTTTATCAATTTCATTTTTTTCTGTCCTTTTATTAGGGAATCTATTTTTGTGTGGTTAAAACGAACTGAAAATTGATAGCTGTTGGGAGACTCATGTGTGTCTATCACGCTTTCGACGTCAAAGAATGCGATACGAAGTTGCAATAATAACAAAAATTGCAACTCGGAGCAGTTGAAATTCGAAGCTAATGATGAATTTGGGCTGTTTACTGTCTCATTCCCTCGTCTGTTCAAGAAAACACGGCGAATTTATGTTCAGCTTTGAAATCGGGACGAGTCCAGCTTTCCGCAACATTCTATTTTCAGCGGTCGAAGAGTGCAATTTCCTCAATGAACGGAGCTACTGTAACAAACACCGCGAGCGTTGTATCGTTAAGCGGGGAATGTATCGTTGCGATCCGAAAAGCGAAAAAAACTTGCGTTTCATGTCTGCCGCGACTGCTGCAGTGTTCCGACCTCACCCAAATTCAACTTTTTCAAACGACATCGGTCAAATGATTCAGAGGAAACCGCAACGCATGTATCCGAATCCCGCGCCCACGCGATGTGCCAGCGGATATCGCGATTTCGACGGCAAGGGCGTATGCAAAGGTGAGTGCGTCAGAGATGCGGTTGTTTAGATGCGATTCAATCATGCTCATGTTCCGAAAGTATCATTTGTTTTCGACGGTGTCGAATTGCAATTTTGCAGACGTTGACGAGTGCGCTCTCGGAGAACATCGCTGCTCTGTCGTGCAGGTGTGCCAGAACACCCATGGCAGTTACAAATGCCTGAATAATCGTTGTCTGTGGTCCGAAGTCATCAATCCTCAGACGGGCGAGTGCGTTCCAGTCGACTGTCCTGTTGGGTTCGTTCCGAACAACGGCGTCTGCGGGGACATCAACGAATGCGACGTTGCTGGACGTTGTGGGCCGATGAAGGTCTGCTTAAACACCGAAGGATCCTACAAATGCATTGATGGCAACAATTCGTGTCAGCAAGGATTCCAGATTGATCGTCCAGGTGGAGTTTGTGTCGGTTCGTGTGATGTTTATGGCGTCTTCAAACGATCAAATGATTTAGATATCAACGAATGCGAAGAAGGGTTGCATACGTGTGAGTCTCACCAGTGCATAAACCTTCAAGGAACGTTCAGCTGCAAATGTCCAAACGGATTTCAGTTCAATTTTACTGTAAATAAGATGTCATGGAGCTTTCCTGATTTTTAATTTCAGACCAGACACTGTGATGACATTAACGAGTGCGAAACGTTCGGTGGCCACATGTGTTCGCCACATGCCAACTGCGAGAACACAGTTGGCTCATTCAAGTGTCATTGTAGACCTGGATTTGTCCTTGCCAACGACCAGCGGACTTGCAACGGTTTATTCCCGATTTATGATCTAATCACGTGATAAGTGACCTTTAGACCTGAACGAGTGCTCGGCCGGAACGCACAAGTGCCATCAAAAGTGCATTAACACACCAGGAAGCTATGAATGCGATTGTGAACCTGGATACGAGCTTGATGCCGACAGGCGCACGTGTCAGGACATGGACGAGTGTCAAGGTATCGTGTTTCGAGAGGTCAAAGAGTAGATGATTACTGTAGGGAACAATATGTGCATGGGTGGATGTGTGAATACGCCTGGATCATTTACCTGCAAATGTCCAAACGGATATCGCATCGACACTGATGGCTTTCACTGCAAGGGTATGCTGCGCATACAACGTGTGTGGTCTGATTCGCGAAATCTAGATATCAATGAATGCGAAACGAATCCGTGTCATGTAGCAGAACAGCTCTGTGTGAACACAATTGGTGGCTTCAGATGCCACGACTTGGAATGTCCAAAGAATTTTGTCTACGACACATACTACAAGAAGTACAAGAGACCGGAAGGGGTTGCTTAATGAAATAACTATGTTTTAAGCAATATCGAAGATGGTTATTCCTGTTTGAAGAAATGCAGCGTCAGTGATCCGGGATGCATGGGAAACATCACAAAAGAGATTCTCTACCAATTCCGATCGATCGCTTCGATGCCCCTCATTCACAAACCAATCGAAGTCTCGCGCATCCAAACACAGATGCACATGCCTTTCTCCGTAGAATACGAGATCGAAAACGACCCAGAACGCCACTTTAACGTTGAGCAACGCGATCACATTGGTAACACTGTCCGCAGATCACCTGTTTCAATTCAGCCGTTCCAGGCATTATCAACCTCATTAAATCAATCGAAGGCCCTCGGGAAGACACCCTGAAAATCAATATCATCACCAAGTCGCGAACGAACGCTTTGATCGCGTATAACGTCGCCTTCATCCACATTTCAGTCTCTCAATATGCATTTTGATATTCAAATATTCGAGTTATATAGCAGAATGTACATAGAGAAATTAATTAAAGTCGCCTCTGAGTATCAGAGCATGAATCCTATTCCCATCTCAGTAATCCACCATGTTGAAAAGATTCTGGCTATGCGCGCTAACGGTGGGAAACATTCTGAACACGCATGATATTGCTGAATGCTGCTGAATGTAGTGTTTGCAGATCACTTTCTGTCCGCGTTTTTTGCTATTTGCTAAGATTTTGTCGCTGCAAAATGGAAAGCTTTGGGGAATATAACACATACGGTCGTTGCAACACGCCACACGCCGAAGAAGCACACGCCGCTGATCCGCGGCGCCTTGCGCTTTCCGTGACTTACGTTATTTTTGATTGAAAAATACGGTAATTTTATGCTTGCTTCGAAATCAAGGAGGAGGATCAAGGAGCAATGCCTCGACTGGGCGAAGAAGCACAAGGAGCAGTCAAATGTCGGATTGTCTTTGTATCACAGTCAGGGCGGAAATAAGGTTCTCTGCGATAGCTTTCCCGGCGACCAGCAAATTATGGAGATATCACATGAGCTCTCAAGGAAGAACAATTGGTCGGTCACGGCGATAGAAATCGACCAATTTTGCATAAATAATAAATACCATCATAATATGAACCATAACAGCGCAATGGTCATAAACAGCCTGAAAACAACAGCCCATGTTCTCTTCCCAGCGCTTGACAAAAAACCGCTGTAATCAACATTCTTGAATCACTTTATGTATCTGCACTGCTTTCATTAGCTTTTTTTGAAAACAGCTCATTTCCGTTCAAATCAGAGTCAGAAAACGGCTTTGCGGTCACTTGATCACTCGAAAAAAGTGATGACACATTTAAAGTCAACTCTCCACGGTCTGTCGTCTTCCTAATGTGTTCATCAACATTTTCCTCGTCAACAGAAACCCGATTAGCGGAATTCTGGCCAGAACAGATGCAACGCAGCTTCTTCCGCTGCAACCGCATAATCCGTTTTCGGAAAGGTTCGACCATACGGCGATACTTGTTTTCCGCCTTCCGCATCTGCACAATTTCTAATTTTTGCTCTCGGTCCATCTGCAGAAAGCAGCGCTCTATTCCGGCCGTCTTCATTCTCTCCGCTTCCTTTCGATTCTGGATGTGAAGAGCCAACTCTAGCTTCAGTCGCTTATTCTCCTCTATTTTGCTGTGGATCATATTAGCGTAGCTCTGAAAAGTTGACGAACAGACTGAAACAGCACAAGAGGAGCCGACTTACAGCGAGCAATACTGGAGCTATGAATATCAAAGCGTCGCTACCATCATTTGGAGGATCAGGGAAGGCCGGTGGAGTTGGTCGGCCGTTTACGGAGGACATGATGCGATTTCCAGCAGCCTGTGAAGTGATCTGGAATCAGGCGAGGATAAATGGACCAAATACTTCAGCAACATATGACTGAGCCGGTGGTGACGCTTGACGACGGAGTCCGAACGCTGGAAACGTCATACGTTCGCCGCCGTACGAACGCGCGCCAACAAACACAGGGCCACCTTTCTGTGCTTCCTGGACCGTTCTGGACTAAATCGAGGTCACGGATAACGGTCATAGAATCGGAATAATGCAGAAACACCGGAATTGTTCGTTTCGGCGCGCGCCATTGATTCTATTGGAAACTGTGATGACGATCGCGAAAAGGGAAAATAGGCTGGGTTGGGACTCGTTGAAAGCGCTCACTAATGTTAGAATAGAGACGTGATGAGCCCGAACTATTTTTTTATACCTCGAAGGTTGTTTGGTCCCGACACGGAAAGCCTGCTTATTGAACCCGAGCTACGCAAGTGCGAAGCTAAATTAGTTGTGTCGCCCAACACGCGCCGTTTCAACCAGGACGTGAGTCGGCCAACTAACAATAAGGGTTCTCCCTCAATTAGCACTCTTAAGCACAAAAAATCGGCGCATTCACAAATTTCTTTTCGCTTTCTCAAAAAAAAGAGCCCTTCTGCTTCTTAGCCTATTTGTGAAATTCTACCTCACTTACCTGCGGCGTTGTTCCTGATCTGTGGAAAAAGGACGTGGTGAAACCGACCGTCAAGAAAGTGATTCCACTAGCCCTTCCAATTATGGCCCGCATCGCCCCGTTTCGCTCACCTGATGCCTCTCTAAAGTAGTAGCGGAACGGTTTGCCCGAGTTGATATTTTGGAGCATTTCACACGCAACAAACGATTCTGTGATGAGCAGAATGGTTTTGTCCCGATCGACCACCACAGCTCTTTTACCTTGTTTCCACAAGTGCTACGCAAAAGTAGATGGAGGGAATTTCATCTACCTTGTTTAAGTTGACTTTAGCAACGCGCTTGACATGATCTCCTGTTGTATAAACTTGAGCGTTATGGAATCCGGGGTTCACTTCTAAGTTGGATTGAAGATTTCTTGGCATATCGTCTCTTTTCTTTCCACCGTGATCACTGGATCTTGTTGAAGACAATCGATGATCAATTTCGTTTACTTTACGCGCCTTGATGTCGTGCTGTGTAGATTTAGGCCCTGATCAGTGTGTTCTTGTTCTTTCACCGTATTCAGCCAATTGCAATTCCAATTATCTAGCTTCATTGCAGAAAATGACTCAATTTATGCCTGAAAATCTTCTGGCGCTGTTTGCACCTCGCCCACCACCCGTGTTCAAACCTCCCGTTAGCGAGCTGATCGTGGATAGAAAGCGTCCTGCAATGGCCGGCATGGCTGCGTTTGTAAAGCACTTCGAGGAAGCTCACGAAACGCCTCCAAGACCTATTGTCGAAACGAAAGAACAGCGAAAGATGCGAAAACGGACGGAGAAGGATGAGTTCCTCGCTTACAAGATTGAACAAGGTATTGCGTTGTGGCAACCCAATGCAAACGAGGCAGCTACCACTGATCCTTATCGGACGTTGTTTGTTGGTCGAATTGCAAGTTTATTCTTATTTCTGGGTCCTTTATGCATTTTCTTCATTTGCAGAGTTACGACACAACACAATCGAAATTACAACGCGAGTTCGAGGTCTACGGAAAGGTTACAAAGGTAAATATTGAAAATTGGCGTGCGATTTCTCGATTTGATAATGTTTCAGGTTATTGTGGTGCAAAGCAAGGATGGTAAGCCGAGAGGTTATGCGTTCGTCGAGTATTCGCACAAGTCAGAGATGTCTGGTAAGTATTCGATTTCAGTTCATTCTCTGGGTTTTTTATTTCCTTGCGCTCGCTGCCTGTCTTGGTAAGATAGATAATAGAACACTAAATGTTAACTGTGTTTTCGCTGTTGCAGCAGTGCGACGCTGGTGCCATTTTGGGTTATGACGTGAATTGAATTGAACACGAGCGATAGGTTTGTTTCACATGTGAGTTTGAACGCCGGTTTCAAAATTATTTCCAAAAAGTGCATAATTTTATGCCTGCTTTTGAGTAACCTAGCGCTTTATTTTGCAAGTTGGTAAGTGCGCGATTGTGCTTCTACTTTCACCGCTTAAGTTGACGACGTCGCAGTCTCACTGGGGTATATTGGTACTCGCCCTCTTGCTTGTTGTGAACTAATTGATCTTACAGCGGCCTATAAGAAAGCCGATGGAATGAAGATCGATGGACATCGCGTTATCGTCGACTACGAACGAGGTCGAATCAAAAAGAACTGGCTTCCACGTCGTTTAGGCGGTGGAAAAGGTGATACTCGAAGGCCCCGGGAAGCTCGCGCCGTCATTGAAGCCCGCGAAGCCGAGAAGGGAACTACCACAGTACAGCCTCAAGAACGCGGCGGAGACCGAGATCGCGAACGTGGCGGCTCTCGTAACTTTGACCGCTCTTCTGGTCGAGGAGGCGACCGGGAACAACGACGTGATCATGAACCTCGTGAAGCACGTGGCTACGGCGGTAACCGTGAAGACCGCTTCGGAGGTCGTGGTGGGGATCGCGGTGAAAATCGCGGAAGTGATCGTGGAGGAGATCGTGGAGATAGTGATTCTCGCAACGGAGGAGGACATCGTGACCGCGGTGATCGTGGTGAACGTAGCGACCGACCTCGCGACTATGGTAGAAGGTAAGCATTGCAGATCTGCTTTTGGGAAGGATAATTTTTGAATTGTGAAGAATTTTGGTCCGTCCGTAGAAAGTTGTTTGTGCTTGTGCTGCAAAAACGCTATGAACATGAGAAGTTTTTACTATATCGGGTTTTTTTACATATACTCATTTCACTCATTTCAGAGATCGCCACGGAGGGGACCGAGGTGATCGCCACGCACAGTAAAAGTTAATTATTTGTTTTCTTGATTGTTATTTATGTGTATCTTATTATGAGTTCTTCGGTTTTCGCTTGGATAAATTGTCAACACAGAACTGCGGTTTCATGCTTGTGTCGTAAACGTAAAAGGCATATGGAACGGAGAATGAATAAGTGGCATTATAGGTCGCACAGATTCGGGCGAGAAGGAAAGCTGCGCGAAACAATGCGTACACGCGCTTATAAAGGCGCGCGGAGCACTCGAAACAGCAAAGCAATCATATCCGGCAACTGTAAAATCCTCACCTCCGACGCAAAAACTCTCGGAGTGAGCGAAGAAGCACCGAAGGAGAGCCGAATGTGCGCAAGATGCTCGTTCTGTTTGTTGATGTTCTGTTTGACGTGGAACAAGTACATTTTCGCCTTCACTTCCGGGAAGAATTCCTTGAACGCGTTCATATCGGATCAGAATCCAAGAATCTCCAAAAGCTGCATCCGATTACGATACATATGTCATCTGGCTTCTCGACGCGAAACCCCTGCGCTGAGAAGTAGCTGAAGCGATAGGTTGTCTGTTTCGTTGAACACAGATTTCTTCCTCTTTTCAAGTAAAAGGCGTTTGTTGGATTATGATTTCTTTGGTTAATTTACGCTAATTTGCGCGTAATGGATCCGTTTTATTGTTCCGCGTTATTTACTAAATGAATGTTCTTGCAGGATGTCAGTTTTGGCTGCAAAGCTGTTGCGCGGCGCCGTCAGCGTGCCGAAATCAACTACTATTGTTCCAGTTTGTTCAATGTATGACAATCCGTACTTGAATCGCTTCAAGAACAAAAATAAGGTTTCGCCAGACTTCTACAAGAAGGTTGTTTGTTCTTTGTTAGTTCGGACGACTTAACTTTGCAAGTTTCAGACAACGGGGCTGACGGGTCTATTCGTCAATGAACATCCTCATCGTTCGTTGACCGTTATTTATGGCCGTATCCTCCGTGCCCTTGATCAGGTCCCCACGAATGCTGCCTACCGCAAATACACTGAACAGATTATTAAGCGTCGTCTTGCCCTCGTTCAAGAGGTTGATTTTGCGGCTTACCGGGTTAATGTAATGGGTAAGCTTTTTTTAGGTGAACGACATCGAAAAGCTGGAGGAAAAGATCGGCATGGGGCAGATTGAAGAAGTCATTGAACAAGTAATTCATTGTCTCGAGTTTCGTTGTCTGGAGTTTTAATATTTCTCTTGTAGGCTGAATACGAGCTTAAATGTGTTCGTGCGATGGTCGAATCGAAGGCTTGGGAACCGCTCGTCGAGAAGTCACCGGAAGGACAGTGGCGATGGCCTATCGTCTAGACAAGTTGTCCTATAATGCTAGCATTAGATTTTGCAGAAAGTGCTCGCACCATTTTTCTGGTTGCGCTGAAAATAAAACCAATTTATCTGTTTTGTTGAAATCGATTATACAGCCACCTAATCGCCTAAAAGCTATGCCGTATGAACTTTCAGCCATCTCTATCTCCTTATTTATATAATGGCAGCATTAAGAACCTTATGCGAAGGACATTGTTGTGTTCCGGCAACAATTTTGCGTTGTCCCGCCTATCGAGACGGAGGGGTGGTGTTCTGCAGAACATTCACACACGGGTTGTCAACAACAGTGTGCCTATTCTGGAAGTGGCATTTGAAACAATGAAGCATCAGATGCTGTATGAATTTCCTTGGCGCTTCTCTTCTGTTTAGCTTTCCTCTACTGATAAATCATATAGGGCGGCCCAAAATGGTAGAAGTAGGCTGAGCTGCCTCTTTTCTCATAGGTAATTTATGACGGCAGACAAGTATCAAGCGATGCTAAATATATAGAGCTCGCGAATGTTGTTGTTACTACTTGCCTACGTTTGTAAGCGTGGTTGGTATGCGTGATTGGTGCAACGAGTGTAGCATTCTATCAATTCTGATCGAGTCGTATAGAACTAAAGTTTAGGAACCCATGTAACTTTTCTAACCTGTGCATCCATTTTTATTGTTTGTAAAGAAACAATATTTCAGTTAATATGACTAGCTCGTTGACCGTTTTACAAATTTTGGTCGCTTTATCACTCTTCACATCTATTATGGCAAGTCAAAATAAACGGTCCATTGCCGTTGGAAGACTCTCCTTGCGACCTGGGAAACGCTCAGCGTTTTCGTGTATGTTTGTTATTAATTTTAGTGATCTTGAAATTCTCAGTTTTTTGGGCCTTAAATCATGTTTTCAGCATCAGCACAAACGATGCAGGAACTCTTCCAAGCTGTCCGGGTCCCCACGATCGTTTCACAATGCTCGAATTCTCACATGGGTGCCATTGCCAGCAGTTTGGAGAATCTTATAAGATTGATGGACGAGTACAGTTTCTACCTGGAAAAATGCAGCGAGCTTGGCTATTCGTTCTAGTCCAACACCATTTCTTCAGAAGATACATCACGAATACTGTGATGCACTTTATTATTGTTGAGTGACGTACCCGGATGATGTCCACTTGTAATCTATGAATAACTTGTGTCGTGTCCGGTGACGACCGCACTTCGTTTGTCTTCACTTCTTTCGTCGTAATTCCGTTTTGAATGCAAATATTGCTTGAGCCCCTCTTCTCTTCGATATGAGAAAACTTCTCTAAATTATAGATGAATTCCACATCGTTGTACATATGATGACCGTCGAAGAGAATCAAAATAATGGATGAAGAAGCCAAACATCACTGTCTCTCACATCATGCAACAAAACTAGGAAGACTGCATTTCTAAAACTGAATTTGGATGTGAACAATATGGAAAATGTAACTTTTGTGGAATTGCGATCGTTTGCAAAAGTTAACTCAGACTGACTTTTATAGCGATGCAGATGACAGTCTGAAAAGCGATTGTTTGTTTCAGTACACAGCGAAGCACTCACTCACTTGAGTGGTCAAACATCGTTTCTTCATGAGACCTGTTAACTTCATGGCGAAGATGAATGCAAGTCCCACCGTTTGCAAAGTAAACTCTTTTGTCTCGTCATGCGCGTAAATCATACTGAATTGGGTTATTTTTGGCAAACGGTTTAATTTATCGTTCGATGATGCTATCAGAAACTAGAAAAGTTCATATATCCGAGAAAACTAATTACATCTGTCAAACGACGTTGTTGCTTCTAAAGTCACACAAATACGCCAAATTACTTTAAGCGAAACGTTTTTAAAACTCATTAGCAACGAAAACGTGGCCGAACTCCAAAGTGAACTGTATAACTGGATAAGGCAAGGACGGGAAGACGGTGGGTAGACGTACTCAGGGAAAATTCATTTGATACAAAGTGGAGAATGCTTTTAAATACAATTGGATTTACACGTATATTCATTTGAGTTCTTTTCCTTTGCAAATGCACACTACTGACTATCGAAGTTGAGCAACTTGGTGCGCACCTCTGCGATCTGCGACTCCAAGTCGGTGACAGTCTCGCGCAACTCTCCGTTCTTGTCGGTGAGCTCGTTGATTTCCGCCATCATCTGCTCACGTCTGAAATGTTCCACTGTAAGAAGGGTTGCAGTGCAGTTTTTGTGATCAGGGTGGAAGCACGTGATCACCACGCGGTGGCGTTACACAGTTTGATCATTGAACGGATGTACTTTGGAGGAAAGGGAAATCATCACAACAACGAGCAATCCAAAGTGGCAAAGTCAGCTACACGGGAAGGCCGCTACTAGAAGAATTTTGCTTGGTAAATGATTGCTTTCGTCACATAAAGCATACTGTAATGTTGTGACGCGTTTCAGAACAAAAAATGCGTCACAGTGCAGTATTTAACGGCTGACCTTGACCAACTAGTGTTGTTCTTTTCGGAGGGGCGTATTGCCGGCAATTCTTAAACTTACTTGTTTTTCTGACGGGTACGGTACTTGGCTGCAGCGATTTTGTTCTGCTTCCGCTTCCTTTCGAGAACGTCTTTGTGGTGCGAAACACCGTCGATCGTCGGTTTCAGTTTTTCAGCCGTCTTGAAGACGATGTCAACGAGATCACTCAACCCGATCGAACTAATCTGCCCGTCGTTGCTGAAAAAATGAAATTAAACGTGTGTGGCTCTATGACAACCGCGCGTACTCATGAACTGTGCAAATGTCGCACGTCTTCTCGCGATCACCCCTTTTGTGGTTACATTCAGCTCTCTTAGGGAATTCCACCTCGATTTCATTGCCGTTTGTGATGATGGAGAAGGTCTTTTTTGGCGAGAGATTAAGTGGGGCGCTTGCAGCGGTCACCGGTGGAGTGACGGCACAGGGGACGATCTGCGGAGTCGTAGCCACAGGCAGTATCGGCGTAAGCGGTAGAGCAGCCGATGAACTGAGATCAATGCCAAGGTAGCTGATTGGTGTGATCGGCGAAAGCGATGCTCGAGGAACAAGATCGGCTGTGGCGCTGGTGTAGGGCACGTGGCGGCTGCCTACTTCTGAAAGTGAGCAAAAACAATATTGCATCATATGAGAGTGCGAGCCCTATCAACAACACCATGTTGCTTATCGCTAACGTGCGCCGTCGAGTGGATCAACGACCTGATTTAATCGATTTATATTTAGAGCACAGAAGCACGTACCGTTGTATTGAACCACCGAAGGATTAGAAAACAGATCACAGGCGGGCAGAAGACCGAGATAACTCGGGTACACCGTGTTCAGCGTGGAGGTTACGGGTGATGGACTCTGCAAAGCACTAACAGAAGCCCAGTCAGCGTCGAAAATTGAAGAAGTTGATGGTTCATTTGAATAGATGTTCTTCAGAGACGAATGGTTGAAAGCGCCAGGACTGAAAAGGAACAAACTATAGTTGATTGTAGAGAACGGATGCTAACATAGTTGTCGGAGAGTAGGAAGTGGTCAATTGAAGATTAAGTGAGGGAGGACCAGTCCACATGAAGTCTGAAAAGAGGAGAATCTAAGTGATTAGCCTAACGGTCCGTCTGGCGACATCATGATCATCACACAAGGGGCGACTGTAGACGATCGGCCGATCGCCGTGGGAGCGACGCGAGAAAGAGAAGCATCGCTGACTGTATGTACGCGAAGGGGAGTGAGGAAGACGAGAAGAAGCGTGCAGAATGCCGTCGGCAAAGTGGCGAAATGCACATTACTGTGCTTCGCACGTTCGGGAAGCGCGAGTACCTTATCTCCGTCCGTCAGACGAGAGCGAGAGGACGAAATTGTCGTCAGGCATGCAAAAAGGCCTGTCGGGTTTGCAGTCAGGCTTTCGTCTAGTCACCTCCCGTTGCGTCAGTCGCCTCGGTGATCAATATATACGTACGATGCTCTGTCCACGACACAGAAAGTGCACCGAAAGGAGAATAAATAAAGTCTGTGATCATCATCATCGCCTGGTCCTCTCGCGTTGTAACATCACAATTCAAAAAGTGATTATCGAAGGAGAGAAAAACTGTTTCGTGAACGAGCCACCACGAGAGAAGAGACCACAAACGCAGATGGAATTCGTATTCGCAAATGGTTCTTTGACAAAAGCGCGTGTCGAGATTGCGATAAGTGATTCCGGCGGAAGCGCTCTGTCAAATGCAGCCATAGCCATGCACCGCTGCCAAACGCTCTTTTTTCGTAGGATCCGATCACCTCAATGCACATCACACCCTTGGACTGCAACTGCAGTGCAGAGGAATCTGTTGATGAGATTATCCGCTCGAGATAGTTTCCTATTGCCCTCGAGAAGAGTGCGTGTGACAGGCGACGAAATCACTTTGTGCCCGCTTGCTGCACCCGTTTAACAGATTTTCACATTTTTGCGTACTGCGCGCAAAGACACAAACGTGGTATGCACAGGCTATTCAGCAAGCGAGTGATTTCGAAAGATGACGTAATGAAGTGAAATAATGCGGTTTTCACTGAACTTGTCGCTCTTACAAGCATCTCAGCAAATAGTTCTAAAAGATGTTCCGCAATCTTTCCGCGATCGCTCGCATAACGCAACTCGCAGCTTTTTGCCGCCATCAACACATTCATTCAGGCAAACCACGTTTTCCTGGAAAAGTACGGAAGTTAACAGTTGTTGCTGGACAACAGCGAGGCAAAATTCAAATTTATGGACAAAAGTTCGGCGAGAGCCATTTGTTTGATATTGCCATGTATGTTTTGCTACCGCGAATGTGCTGCAGCAAGAGACGCGATTTTGAGACAGGAACTGATTTTGTAGTGAAAACGCAAAAATCGCAGATGATGAAATTTGATTTCGAATGTTTATAATCACCCTTAAACCGCCAACTCATCAAACAGCGGGGAAGTCATCATCATTTACAGTTAAACAATGCGTTTAAGAAAGATGAACGATTAGTGCTACTTTGAACCGGGTCATCATCAATTTGATGACAAAGACGTAATCCAATTCATGTAGCCGAGTAAAAAGCGCACGTACTACTCCGGAGTCCAACGATGCGCTCTCTTATCACTCCCGCGGGCTGCATAAAGTGACAATACTCGATAGGCAACAAAAACTGACCAAGTGACTCATTTCTGGCCGTCGGTTCTGTGCGATTGCGAATCATCATGAATATTCAATAGTCGGGAGGCGATGCAGACGGGTGGAACTGTTCGCCACTTGGAACATCAAAAGCGAGCGTGCGACGTCTCTTTGTCGTCCCTCCTTCCCGATTGCGAAACATTTCTCAATGAAACAAAGCGAGTAAACACAAAACAGTCATTGCGTCATTCTGTCGCAAACACTACGGTAGAAGAGAGTTTGGTAGCTCATCGATGAAGTCACTGTTCTGAATTGCTTCATCGGTGCAAGGAAAGGACTTTTCCATGGAGAACGTCCGCGTGTGCTCTGTGAACGGTGAGTGTTACGTCACTCCTATGTTGTAGACAAGCGGACAAGCGGAATCTGAATACTCGTTCATTATTGTGTGTCTTTTTGATCTTCAGTTTGTGCCGCGAAGAACCTACAGATCGGAGTTTGACCCTTTTGAATTGCGCATCCCTCGGCTAATTCTGAAACACTCGACCTCTTCTCCAACGTCCACTAATGATCACATTCCCTAATCATCGCCATTACCTTCCGTGTCAAAGCCAATCCGCCATTGAACGAAAAAAGCTACACACGCACACACGGCATTGCACTATTAGAGTCGGCATTTATACCGTTTCTCTTGCGTAGTTCAATTTAAAATTAGCCTCTTCAAATTGCATGTACTTTTGCCTTTTGCCAATACTTTTGCCTCAATCAGCAGTGTCCCCACACGGTAACCGGTCGTTCTTTCTGGTCATTTCCGCTCTTTATTTCCGACTACTCTCCTCTTTTCATTGCTCAGCTCGACGCGCGAATGTCGGACAAGAAGGACAAGAAGCTCGGTGTGCTTTCTGAAACCGAGGTGGACCTCGCGCGGAAGAACATCAATCGCATCTTTCGAAGCCCGCTGGTGATGCGCCGCGAGATTTCTGCTAACTCGTACAAAGACCAGAAAGGACGCATTGTGATGAGCAGCCCTGCGCTCACCAAAAAGTTCTGGAACGTCGACATCGGCAAATTGAAGAAAGAAGATCTGAAGAAGTACGCGGCTTTGCGCGAGCTGTTCACGGAACCTCTTGTCACGCGTGTTCGAGTAAAGTCAGAAACCGGAGTCGTCGACGAACACGCTGCCGCACGGGGCCGTCGACGTGACGTGGAACGCGATCTCGAAGCCGTTGATACGATGTCGTCGATGGATTTCGTCGAAGGACTTCAAGCATTGAAAGCATCAAAATCACAACGTTGGTGTTCTTGATGGTACGCTCGCTGATATCGGTTGTTTAGGAAAGGAGAACGTTACCAGCGAACACGACATGTGCGAAATGGTTAAAAAACTGTGAAAAGATTGATGGAGAAATCCTTTTTGTTGTATTTAGCGCACAAAAACCTGTGCGCGCTCACTTGTACTTGTGTCTCTCGTATAGTCGAACTATGATTGAAGGCAGGGATTAGATAAATGCCACTTGGTGCGTCAATCTTTACCTTTACGATTGCAAGAAGAGATCAATTCCCATTTTGCCAACGGCCACCATTCACATGCAACGGAGACGCATTCCAAATGGATCAACATTACAAAAAGCTTTGCCACGAATCTGTCGCTAATGTGCGCAGCGATTGCTCGCACACAAAAACATCGAAACGACGGCTGCAAGACGAATTGAAACCTCCATTATCCCGTTTGTGCAGGTGTTGCGCATCCATCCAAAATTCTCGACACTTCAATCGGATTCACGCGCGCTTCAGACACAACCGCGGGAATGTTCCAGCATTTTCAGTTTGAGTCAGTGGCGCAGACAGTTGGCACACTCATCGCAGCTCTCACAGGGCGGTCTCCGTTCAGAAACGTGGCGCGCAATCACCATCATTTGGCGCAGTCATTTGGCGCGTCCGCGGTATAGTGCAAAACGTTTCGGTCGTTTCCTTTTGTTTCTCGAGTGATTTCTACGTTTGAGTGTCGATCTTTCAGTATTCACAACGCGCTTCTGAAACGAAAAACGATGCCGGAAGGTGCAAACAACGAGGAGCGCAATCTGGTAGATTTCTCGCTGCAGGCCATGAAGAAGGCATATTGTCCGTACAGCAATTTCCCGGTTGGCGCCGCTTTGCTCACAAAGGACGGAACAATTTTTACCGGCGGTACGTTTGACTGCGCTTATCACACCTCCGGCGGTGACTTCAATCCGAAATTGCTATTTAATCTGTTGTTTTCCATCGGAAAGCACTCAGTCAGTGACTTCAAGGTGTCGTTTTATCTTCGATAATGATCAATTAACGTTGCTTTTGTGCCATGTGACTGTCAGGCGCCTGCGATTCACTATCAAAGAATCGTTTGCAACTCAAACAATTCATAAATCAGGTCCGATCTTGAAATTTCGATCTCTCTTCAACGCAACTAATAAATTTGTTTAAGTGAACGTCGAGAATGCGTCTTACGGCGGAACAATCTGTGCCGAACGTTCCGCAGTGGTCACCGCTGTCTCAAACGGTCATCGAGAATTCAAGGCCATCGCGATTACTACTGAGTTGGATGAACCAGCGAGTCCCTGCGGACTCTGTCGCCAATTCTTGGTGGAATTCGGAAACTTCGATGTGAGTGCTTTGTTTTCAACGCTTCATCGAGATGTCATTGTTTTCATGCGCTTTCGCTATTTTTAACTCCAGAAGTCATGTGAAAAGCTACAAATTTCTTAAAATTTGTTTACAATTACACACTGTCGCTTAAAGAACTTGCAAAAATCAAACAGGCGTCGTGAAAGCCATGCTGCACATAGTCTTCACTCACAATTGCTTGTTTCAGGTCATTCTCTTTTCGAGTACATCAAAGAAAGTGGTCAAGTCAACCGTCCGTGATCTCCTCCCTGGTGCTTTCACCCCGAAGTCTCTCGACGAGCACGTCATCCAATCCTCATAGATCTTCGTTCAAGATTTGTCTTGCGATCTAATAACCTTTATGATGAACTTTGTAAGAAGAAAATTGTGCTAACAACAGCGGGAGAGGGAGGATGTGGGAGAGGATATCCAGATGACGTTTGCTGCTAGCAAGAGAGTCGAAAACAACCGCGTTTAAATGATCGGCGAGATGTCGAGATCGTGTGCTGGTTTGCTTGTTTGCTTGGCTGTTGGTGGGAAGCGCTTAGCTACGGTTGTGTTCGGTAAACAGTCAGAAAGTAATTCTTCTCGCTCCCTTGATCCTCGCTGACTGTCAATCTCCATCTTCACTGATCATCTCGAGGGTGATGTTGCCTGAAACATTGCCGTCGCCGCCCGCTCGATCACTCAGGTTATATCGGGTTGTTCTAGCGAGCAGCTGTTCGTTATCGAACTCATGCATTCAAGCTGCGCTTCAGCAATAACGAACGTAATCGGCGTCGCGAGTTCTGGTCTATTCCGAGACGACGCGATCTTCGCGCTAACGACAATTGCCGAGTCGTGATCAGATCTGTGAACGCTCTGTTTATATATAAAGGCCTATCTGAGTGTCAGGACATCCAGTCTCGTGACTCACGGGAACGACGACAACGAGTAAGTGAGGAGTGACTGAGCGGTACTGGAAATGGACGAGCCAGTGCCACCATAATGGATCTGAGATCGAGTGTTCTTCTGCTGCAGGGCCATCCTGAAGACGAGAACTCTCTTTCGCTTCAGCATGCCGCAATTCGCGCGATCGCTCTCGCGTTGTTCCGCGCTAACGTCCGTTGGCGACTGCTGAGCGAGGTGACGAGAAGTCTGAAGGAATGGCTGGCCGGAGTCGATTTGCCGGTGAAGGTGAAGAAGCTCATCTATGCGGGTTTGCGAGAAACTTTCCGCGAAGTGCAGCGTTGGGGTGAGTGCACTGGCAATGTACAAAGTGCTCCAATTTGGCTATTTACGAGGAAATGCTCGGTTCATTCTACTTTTTATAGGCGAAAAACACATGCATATGTTTCCCGATGATGCAGCCCGTTACACGAAGACCAGCATCCCGAGAGTGCACCGCGGAGAACATCTTCGCATGTTCTATGACTGCATCGTATGGAAGCCAAACAAATACCATATCAATGACTATGCTACAGCGAGGAAAATCGCTCTGGAAGAATGCCACAATTGGCCTGTTATGCAGTTTCAGTTCGCGTCGGTTTACGCAATGGCCGATCTCCTGGAGAACGACGCTCGTTTTGACAAGATTCGACTTCGCACGTTCAGGTTGTTTGATTTTCCGTGTTTACCCTTGAATCGATGCTTTAGAAAACAAATTGGTGATCACTGTGTCTATGATTTTTGGATTAGAGTACTTGAAGACAAAGTGCAGTGGGGAAAACTCTTTCGACTCGAAGGACTTTCGCCGAATCAATTAATCTCGCTAGTCTTAAAATTTTCCATCGTTAATGGCTATTTTGAGTTGTTGGAATTTCTATGGGACAAGATCACCGTTCAGCAACAGGAGTACATCGGTTGGCGCTTAGATGATCAAATTGCAGTTCTTATCGAACGCACTTTAGGTTTCCTCAACTGGAAGAAAGTTTGTTTCAATGCCGAACACCGAGAAGTCATTCGTTTCCTCTGCACTCATCTTTGCAAAATCAACTCCGTTGGTTTGGCGCGTATCACATGGACGAGCTTTTACGACAAAGTGTATCATACACTTGAGGTGAAGATTTCATTTTAGTACATCGGCAACGTCGTAAATCTTCAGGACGATGCGGGCAATAACGTGCTAAAAAGTGAAAGTATACGGAAGTTGAAGTGTCTTCTCGACAACTGGTGCAGTTCACTTCGGTCGGCGATGCTGTCGAAGGAGAATTTCAGGTATGACGCTGCTGAGCAACGCAGAGAGTGTCAAAGATCGGTTAGCCCCGCAAAAACAGGAGACTCTGAACTGTACGTGTTCGCAAAACTCGCTCAGCAGTTCAGACGCTCAACTGTTGTGACTAGTTCAAAACGAGGCAGCGAAGCGCGGCCACCTTCAATTGGTGCGCTGTGATCTGGAAAACAGACTGACTCCCTTTTCCTTTCATTAATAGGTTCAAAACTGCTCGAATCAAAGCGAAAACGTTCAGATGAACACATCTTAATCTCAAATGACACCCCAAACGATCAGTCTCTTGTTTTGGAGTCACGCTCTTTCGAAGACGTTCGCTCACTTCCCAGCGCTCCATCAATCAGCGTGTTTTTGCATTTTCTCCGTAAACATTACAATTTCTAGCTAAGGAAAAGTTGCAACGACACAGGACGACACATTCCAGCGTTTGAGATCAACAAAAACTACAAAAACGAGCTCTGTTTCTTCTTGCCATCTTCAAATGCTATGCTTGTGTTGACCGATTGAAATTGAGGTCCTATCGCATTTCCCGTTCAAAGAGCAAAACAACTTGATTAGTGTCCTTGAATCGGATTCCCTGTTCGGGTTCCCTAGATGGAAATTAAGAAAAAAATGACCGGTTGTTCTGGCAAAAACTTCAAATTAATCAATTTCTCTTTCCGGCTCACTGAATCAATTTACTTTGAAACACCAGTTTGGCTCAAACGTCAACTGTGTAATGATGCTCTCTTTTTGTAGCAGGAATTTTGCTCTTCTCGTTCTCAACTGATCGTTCCGACTCGTATTTTGGTGTTTAACATCCTTCTTGTATTTAACAGCTCTGGCAGCACTTTTTACTCAGAAGACTCCAGCGATCTGCGTGTTTTGTAATCACTTGACATAGTTAACTCTTATTCCAAACTAGCCAAATGTGAAAACGCAGAGAAAAACAGTCTGGATCTAAGCAACAAGGTGTAGAAACATCAATGGATTACTTGAATTAGCTACTTCATTGTTCACAAACGCTCTTCTAGGAGCTCCCATCTCAGAGCACTTCAAAACCTGTCTTCTTTGTCCTTAGCTTCAAAAAGATAAATCACTACTTGCTTTACAAGCGTCCGAGAGTTATTCTATTTCCGCTCATCTGATCGATGCGAACTATAACAGACAAGGTCTGACAAGAGTGACCTTTCTTTTTGATGTGTGACAAGTGAAAAATGGAGAAACAGTCCTTTCTGTAACGATAAAACCGGCTCTTTTACTATCATAAGTAGTTGCGTGATTTATGAAAAGTGAAATTTCACGACCAATGACGCAATGAGAAGATTATTTCTACTTGAGGGCGTTCACGGACTCATTCGTCAACAACCAACCAGAAACATTCGCCATGTTCCTCGAGTATCTGGACAAGAATCAGCTCACTGCGGCACGTGAATTTGTCGATCGGGTCTACGACAGAAAGCAGACGAACGAAGGCAAGTCACTCCGGCAAATGGTGATCCGTCGACAACAAACCATCGATTAAGTGATCTTCTCCCTCGCTATTATGTGTTTTGTTGTTCTGCCCTCGAAAACGCACTATTTAAGCATCTCCTCTCATGTATGTACAGTAATAAAACGCGTTGTTGCTTTGAGCTTTGCTGGAAGGGAAACAAGTTTTTGCACGCGAACAGAGATAATTGGATCTGCATTCAATGGGATATTGTTGCAAATGCTCAGATTTCGGTGATCGGAGGCTTTGTTGTCGTCTTCCCTCACCGCGCCGCATATATAAACTCGTTTGTTCAAGCAGATCGCCATGAATCGTTCAAGGACAGTACGGGAGTTGCGGTGGCGACGTTCGGTTTGCGTTGACTTCGCAAACGAGCTATTAATTTACTTTTAAGCGTGACGGCAATTTACACAACGTTTTGGTTGTTTTCATTGATGACTTTGTGCCTGGCTACTCCACGCTTTGTAGTCCGTTTACTTTTCACTCCTGCGCTTCTCGATCTAGTGATTGTGGGACGAATGTGGAGCGAGGGCAAGAAGGCGGCCGTAGAGCGCGTGGCGTCGGCTGCCGATTCCTCCAACTGGTTCCTTCTGCGCACCTCGTTCTTCCTTCCTTGCATTTTCGATCGCGCCATGTTGGAGGCTTGCCAATTGCGAGAGCAGCTAGCAAGGAACGGTCTAACACCTCTACGGAAGGGAACTTCTCCTTTCGCGCGAGAATCTCCGACGGGCATGTGCCGACGTCGTTTGTAGCGCTCGTTACTGTCGCGGGGGTGGTGTCGTCGCAGTTGCGGTTTCTGGCGGTGGGTGGTGTTTGACGTAATTGTATTGTGGATAGTGCAAGATGTAACACTCACGCTCCGCTCCTTCTTCGGTGCTCGTTTTCGTGTGTGCTCCTTATATTGTATCTCTCTAGAGCGTCACGGCACTAATTCTTAGTGTTTGACGGATCCGCAACGATGGTTTGTGTTGAAGCTCTGAAAGCTTTCACCTTTCTTATTCCTCTTCTCGCTACAACTTCGATCTTAGCCGAGGAGATGAGCCGCGAAGGATGCGGAGAAACGAAGGGATGTCTATTCAAACCTGCGGGCTGCAATCCGTTGCTCGACTGCACCATTGCTGTCGTCTTCTTTGTCGATGGTCCGAATTCGCTGAGGATTCAGCTCGTGGCACAGAGTATTCTGCCTCCAGTGCCTCTTCAATATGTCGCGATCGCCTTCAGCCACGACGCTCAAATGGTGCGTTCTTGTAAACTACTAAGGCGGCAATAATAACGTTTCAATTAAGGGCGACGACGCGGTCACTGAGTGCGTTCTCGGATCATCTGGAGCGTTTGGCGCCAGCGAACCAGAAGTTTTTGTCTCTTACAATCGTGGAAAAGCGAACGATCGTATCTACTTGAATCAGGTGGGAGTAAAAGACGAACGAATCAAGTGTAATCATGCGTCATTTTTAGACCGAATCGGGTATCTTGGTTAAAAACATCGAAGGAGGTCTGGCTGACGGCCGTCTGACTTGTCAATTCTCGCAGCAGATCATTCCGCAGATGTCATCGAAAAATGGCCAAATTTGGCCTTTGAACCACAAATACTTCATAATGGGGGCGACTGGAAGCGCACAGCCAGACGGTGAGTGACGTTGAAAGTGACCAAAGTCGCTGTAGGGCAGTTGTAATAATTTGTTGACAAAGATGCCCTTTGGACATTGGTGGGAGGGAGTTCAAGTGTTTTCTGTTTGACGTCCATCGAAACGCACAAATTGGCGTCGAAAAGAGAACGGGCTGAACGATTCCTTCGTTTGGGCTGTGGCGCCAACATCAGCTCGGGCGTGCGCAGGGAAGATGGGAAGGGAGGACGAGCTACATAGAAGAAACTAATTCGCTCACGACTGACGCAACTCACGTCGCGTTTGTTTTCAATCATCAACTCTTACACGACCCGTTCACCTTGAACGCGCCGCGCCTAGGTTAGTCACGTACAGTCCAAACTTTTGTGGGGCCAACGATGACGGGAAATGCGCGTCGTCTCTTTGCGAACACATTTAGAACCAGTATGACAAGGAAGTTCTCTTAAAAGCATGAACGTCCAATGCCTATTCGCGTTAAATTAAATAATGGCAGCGACCTTCGACTCTAAGTTTTTCATGCCGACATTTCAGAGGTCAATGTCCACGACACGAACCTCGGAAGTCACTTCTACCCCATCGTGTCGGCAAGGCCGATCAATCCCTCGCTGATCGGCGAGAAACTCTACGACCTTCCAGCAAAATTCCTGGAGCCAACGACGACTACTCCCGCTACCACAACAATTCGACATGAGCTGAGCGATCAAAATAGCTCAGCGAAACTGTTACCAGCACTACTAATTTTATTAGTAGCTGCTTTCCTTGTCTACTGATCTGTGTACATATGATTTATTTGTATAAAACCAACACTACTAGATATCAAAAGGTGCTTTCTTTGGAACAGCAGTAATTAATAGAGCATGGCACCACACATGCTTCACTTGAAGTGAATAGTTAAAGGGTAAAGATGAGTTGAAGGTCATAAATACACACAATACAACGTATTTCTTAATATGGCAGCACATAAATGCTAAATCAGACGACGGAGACCATTCAGGCTGAGATTTCCTCTCCAGCTTTAGGAACATTTCCGTTTTCGTCCAGCGATAAAGTTGGCTGCTTGTCAATGACAACGCGCTTGTAGTGAGTGCGGCAGTAGATCTCAGAACCGACTTGCTGGCAGTTGTCCAGACTAAAAACTATGGGATTAGCAGAATCGGAGCATAAGCAACCACTAACCGAAGAGAGGTAGCGCAGACGGTGCAGCGGAAACAGCCGACGTGGTAGAACTGCGAAAAACACGCAAAACACTCGGCAGGATAGACGGTCTTCTCGCATTTGAAACACTTCGGGGAGGGAACAAAGCGGAAGGGCTAAAGAAAGTTAGTAATGCAATCAGCCACTCTGGTAGTACTGTAGACACATGCTTATGGAAGTTAGAAACTCGCACAGTTATATGTTAGTATTTAGGATGCGCTCAAACTCATGCTAACTGAAGCCAAAAGTCACACCGCATGCACGCAATTTTGAAACCTACGCCGATCCTAAGTGCCAAACAGAAAATTTATAAATCGCGAAAATAAATATACAAAAAGCGGTAATTGGCGAGCATCTCACAAATCTTTGATAGCACGGACTAGAGATTGTCTGAGCTGTATCGCAAACCGTTCCCGTCTTACTCTTCCTGTAAAGTGGTTTTGTGTGCTCTAATTGTGGTGAGTGCTAAGACCCTCTTACCTTAGCAGCCTTCGTCGGCATCTGCCCCTTCTGGGCCCGCTTGGCTTCCTTCTTTTGAATTTTTTCCCACTTAGCGGCCATTTTTGAAGCGTGATCGGCGGCGACGGCAATTTCCTCCTTCGTGGGCATCGCATCCTCGTCATCCGCCTCAGCCTCAGCGGCAGCCTCGGCTTTGGCTTTCTCCTTTTCTTCTAGAAAGCATTAATCACTGATCTGAACCTTCTAGTCTCTTATTACCCTTCAACCGCTTGAACTCCTCCTCCAGTTCTTTTTCTTAAGCTCAGCAGCTTCCGCATCCTCTTCTTCCTGGCCGGCATGTTCAAAACGTTGCTTCAAGTTCTTTGACTCCAGTTTCAGGCCTTCCAAATCCTCCACCTTGCGTTCCCTATGAACGTTGGTTTGCTCTCCGATAGATTTGAATTTGTTCATCAAATTTTTAACGTCAAAGTCTTCATCCTCGGGTTCTTCGTCTGAACAACACAGAATTAGTAGAACACGCGCTATTTAACTTGAGATACCATCATCGACGACCCGTCGGTTAATTGGCTCTGGAACGTTGACGTTCTTGGGAGTATCGTATTTCTTGGCGGGGGTCTACAACCAGACATTAAGAATTCCATTACATTCTCTGTGCAGTTACCTTCTGAAGATTGGGCGCCACGGGTGCAGCACCACTAGCATCGATCTCCCTGAACTTATCGCGAGCTTTTCCAGCCATCTTGAATTCTACGTCCAGCTGTGACCTAGCTGCATCAGGCACCACTGAGGCTTGTCCTTTCTCAAAACGGTCCTTGAGCGATCCAACTTCAGCGGGCTCGATACTTTCACCTTCCGCAACTCCTTCAACATCCTCCTAAAATCGATTCAGTCGTCACTAACTCGCACTAGCGTTGAAACTTACGCCAGCTTCTTCCTTCGCTTTCTTTGACTGAAGCTTGCGGGCCAGCTTGTAGCGAAGGAATTCAGCCTCAATCTCCTTCTTTTTGAGTTCAGCGCGCTCTTCTGGAGACATTTCCTCGTCGCCCTGAAGGAGTTCAGTTAATTAGTATAAAGCCAAACAGCGGGGGAGGAAGGCGAACGCCCTCAGTCACCCCCGTTTTGTTACACAAACCTTTTCAAACTGTGCCTTGATATTTCCAAGCTGTACGTCGACATCGACAGCTGTCTTTTCAACCGCTCCGGATTGCTCGCCTTTTTCGAATCGATCTTTGAAGGCGGACATTTCTGAAAATCAGCGTCAACAATTCATCCTTCTCCCGAAGCACTAATGAAAGAGCACAAACCTGCGAACTTCACGTCATCCATGCCTGTCTTTTCAAAAGCTGAACCTTCGTAGGCCTTGCCCTCGAGGAAGGACTTACGAGCTTCCGCAGCTGCTGAAACAAAGAAGTGTCACAAGTGTTGCTGAAGCGGTTATCTGATGAGTTATCTACACGGCGACTAACACTCAAGTGCCGAACAAGGAACAACCGGTGTGGTGCTGCGAGTGATGAGAATACCTCTGCTCGGTGATCGCGAAATGTTTCCGTCGCCGCTGACATACCGACGTCTCATATACGCAAGAAAAGCCTTCACCGGTTGTTCCACTAACTCATCTACAAAAATGATCCAAAAACGCCAGCATGCACCCCAGTCCTGTTAATCCAAACGGAACTCTGCTTACCTGAAGTGTCCAGAAGAGAGCTGTCGTACGATTTTTCGATTTGATCGTCGACGGTGGAGCGTTCCTGGAAGCGGTCACGCACCTTCACTCCCTGCTTCAGCTCTTCAAGATCGGCTTTAGCAGCGCCTTCCTTCAGCTCTGCACCTTCGACGTCTCCAGTCTTCCACTTGTTTTTGATATCTCCAACCTGAAAGGCAAAAATTGTTCAAAATGTATCTCCTCGTGCTAGATCACGGTAATACAGGGTATACTTGAAACCGGAATGTTATCTTTTCAGCAATCTTTTTACCAATTTAGATGTTTCTGCGAGCAAACGTAGGCATAAAACGAACATCTTCTCGCTTTGTCAGTGACATGTCAGCGATAAATCGACGATTGTTTGTGAAAAAACAACAAGCTCACCTGTTTAAAGTCTAAGTCATCGCGCTTTTTCTTTTTATCCTCGCGAATGATGTTAGGATCGCGTTCCATGTCTTCCTCTTCTCCTTCATCTTCGTTGGCGGCTCCAGAGACAAACTTGTCAAGGCTAGCCTTAACCTTTCCGGAGGCGATCTCTTCTTCAATGAGCGTTTTCTTCTCAACAGCCATCGCTTCGTTCACTGATGACTCCCAGTCTCCCTTACGATCCTTCAAACTGCCGATCTTGGAGAGATCGTCTTCAACCTTCGTGCCGGCTGAAAAGAAATAAGTTTAAACTGTATTCAGAGATGTAAATGGCGACATTGCGCTACGATAGACATCGGGCAACGGACTAAAGGGCGACTAGGAGAGAATTGAAATGATGACCACTGTCCATCGGCGCGATCGCCGCGCGCCCGTTCGCTATCACACTGAAGGGCGATTCAAGGCCAACGTTTCTGTGCCTGTTCTCCGCGCGGACATTCTGATGCCCTAATTAAACATTACCGCTACGACAATTTCTGTCGTCTCTCGCGTTGTTGCCGTAAACAATATGCAAATGGAAGAGTAACGTGCAACTTACAGCGCACGACATCTGACGACAATTGCTTTGGTTTCGAACTGACGGCAAATTCGTCTTCCTCCTCGTTTCCAATATGCTCATCTTCTTCGGTAGTGTCGGGATTCATTGAATTAGAAATTTCAGGATGGAACACTTCGATCATGTGCACTTTGCAGAGCAATTTTCCTTCGTGACTGTTGTAGTTTGTCGAACTAAAGCGAATGGAAATGAATAAAGCTAATGCGAATAGGAAAATCCCACGTGAGCTTTTTCGAGCACTTGTGGCACTTGAAGCAGTTCTGGTGATACAACTGTTTGTTCGCGAAAACGCGCTCGACTGGATAAACGGTCTTTCCGCAAATGGCGCACTCTTTCGGCGCCTCATCGGCGGTCATTTCCTTCTGCAAAAACAAATTTACGCCACAAATAAATTGGGAAACTAGCATTAGACGTGATTGACATAAGAGGATTGTGATTTCCTAAATGAACGGACATGCGTACCTGGGTAAACGCGCTAAGAATCCTCTTTTTATCAGCATCCGTACGCTGATAGTCGGGCATTTCCTGACGCTCGATCGGCGAATCCTCCTGCGGATTCTCGAATCGTCCCTTTACGTTAGCAAGGGTCTCTTTGCCAACACCTTCCAACTGCTTTTCCATCGACTTCAGTTTTTCCTCGAGATTCATCTCCAACGTCTCGTCCATCTTTTCAAAGCGATCCTTGAACTTGGAATAGTTTTCCTGCAAATCTTCACGTATTATGTAAATTGAACATTGTAGTCACCTTCGTCGCAGCCATCAGCTCTTCGCGCTCTTTTTCAAGTTGAACCTTCTTTTCAGGGTCAAGTTCCTGAACTACTTTTCCCTCCTCGAATTCTTTCTTCATTTTCTCCAGCTCTTCCTTCTTCGCTTTGAGGGCCTCGAGTTCCTCGCGACGGCTGTCGTCCACACTGACTTCCTTCGTTTCGGCGAGTGCGTCCTTCTGTAATAACAAAGCTGAATTGACAGGCTGAATTGTAAACGTTTATGTTAGTTATTCAGAGTGCTTCCACCGTGTTTCGCGACTTGTATTCGCGCTGGAGTTAATTTTTATATACCCATTCTCTGTCGCAGGCAACTCATAGTAGGAACCCATTTCCGCCATTGAATCCACCTCCAACTCCTCAATGGACAATCAACATAACTGCTTCCAAATGAATGCTTAAGAGCCTCCTTGATCCAGAGTTCCAAAACGCTAATGCAAAATTTTGTTGTTGTTCACACATGAAACTGTTGGGATCCGTGTAGACAAGTAGCAAGCATAAACAAGTTCTGATACTATGCACCGAATTGTGTCCGTTGCGCGCACTTGATCGTGAGCGTCTTTCCTCTATCAGCAATCGTCCGTCGGAACTTGGGCCACATAGTGTCGCCGCATTAACGGCGGTGAACGAAGTGAAACACGACTGCCGCGAAACAGTTGTGTTGTGTGTGTTGTCGTCTCCCGCCGCCCCCGCGGCGAAAAAGCGGCCAAACGACCTCTTGAAGATGTGGAGGAGGTGGAAAATGGAAAAAGACAGTTGGAGAAGGTACAAAAAGTGACACTTGGCTCCAGAACCAAAGCAAACATGAACGGACACTCACTAATTGCTTGATGTCCGCCACCGTACGACCTTCAATGTTGATCTTTGGTGGAGGCTTCTTGAGGACTTCTTCGTCTTCCGAGTCGGAGCTCACGGCGTAAGGATCCTCGTTGTCGCTCATGATTTCCAAAATAATCAAGCTGGAACAGAAATACAGAATAAAAAGTTGAATAGAAGTGTGGAGATCGGCAGCGAGAGAGAAGCGGTGCCACGGCAAATCGAAACACGAAAAATAAAGAAACTCGGGCTAAGCGAATGAGTTAAGAAATCAAGTTGTTTTGATTCGTGAAACGCAGCGTCACATGTTGCTCGTTCCAATCAAACCCTTCCGACGTCGGCCCACCTAAACCGAGACCGAGAGACATCGCGAAGATCCATCGCTGTGCCACTGGCGGAAGACATCCGCAAGCGACCGTCCGCCATCGGTCGAGACGAGCGAATAATCGAACAGCAACTGATCACCGAGCGAATCTGCTGCTGCCAGCTTGGGTGAATCGGTGCAGAATGAATGTGCCGATCGGAGGATGGGCCAGAATAGGCAGCAGATGAATGCTATCACGGTTCTCGATCTGGAGACGGCGACAACGTGACGGCAAATTCTTTGACGGTTGCAGGAAAGTACGAAAGAGAAAAAAAATCCGCTCCTGCAAGGGCCGATTCGTTCCTTCTCCGCAACGATGCAAAGCCGCGCCCTCGCTCTCTTTCCTCTTTGCGAGTCACGCGCCATACAGTGCACATTTTTGAGTTGCTGCAAGAGGAGAATCGTTTGCTGTGCGAAGCGAAGAGAAACTTCATTTCCATAGCAGTAAACGACGATTACGGTTAAAAAGGGCATACAGAGGCAGAAGCGAGCGTCAACAAGGCGATTTCGACACGAACGGAAAGATACAAAGTGAATGCATTCAGGAAAGCGACGGCAACAAATGTTTCTAAAAGTGCTTCTGCCCCATCAGATGTGAGTGCAGAAAATCACGATTAAATTGTTCTTTACGCTGTTTCCAGGAGGGAGAGGTATTCGGATCTTATCAGTTATTCATGAACAAAAATTGGAAATCAAAGTAATTCATCTCAAGTGACAGGGCTTACTGGTCATCGCGATTACAAGAACGGTGTGATCAACTACTTGATAAATGGTGACAAAAGCTAACTGAATACGAAAATGCAAATCGATGCGACTTTTTGAAATTTCAACAAAATAGCCAGCGGAGAGAGCAGTAACTGTTTGCAAATTGGCCAGATGCACTCAATCGTTAGCAGTGCTCTCGCTCGCGCGCACGCTATCCATCCGAGAAACCGTTCTTTACACTCAGACGGAGAGTAGTAGGACATTACACTCCTCCGCCCGAGACTTTCTCTTCAACTATATCTCCTCGATCTCCCTCCCGAGTCACCTCCGCCGCGTTCAGCTGGCTGTCCGACTCGTCCGGCGGCCCTTCGGGATGATGATGCGTCACCGTCGCCTGTATTCACCCGACAGCGACTCGATTGGTTGGATTTGCGTTTGCTTGCTACCGGCAGCCGAGTAGCAGCAGCTCCAACAAACATCAGCGTCTCGAGCCTATCGATAAGAGAGAGCGAGAGAGAGCCGCCACGGGGCTTTACAACATCGCACCACTGGAGACTGACTGGATCCGGCTGATCGACTGCTGAGATCGGATCTGACCGGCCTGATGCAAGCCGCTTTCTTGTACCCACAATGCAACTGGTTTTCTTCTCTTGTTTCGCTTTTCGTTCTGTAGCCGATAGAAGCGGGATTTCGTTAATTTGCATTTTGATAAAGTTTTCATATGGTGAACGGTAACTTCTGACTCGGAAACTTGGCGGAGGAATGACTCATCGAAGAGAGCAATGCAAAATACAGATTCGTAGCCCAACTGTCACAGAACCTTTATCCGGTGTGTTGGGAGAAGATTTGCTCAAACACAAACGTTATGACCAATTTATTTTCCACAGCTGATGGTGATTTTGAACAAACTTCATTCCCTTCATCTTCCTATTTTATGTATTTGTTCGTAATATGTTCGTAATACACCGACCGACCCCGCACATACCGCGTATTTTGTCTGAAATCGCCGGGGATGTTCGCAGCCCCGCAGTGATCCTGAAAAACTAATAGTAAAATATCCCTTGTGTAAAGATTTGTTTGTCCGATTTTCTAGAAAAAGGTCAGCTTCACATGGTTTTCAGTATGCTGACAGCGCTGAACTGAATGTTGTCAAAATTTCGAGTTTGCTGCTTTCTCCATCGATCTAAGTAATTTGTGCTCCTCTGCACACTCTAACAAGCGATTCTTGAATCTTGAATCTTTCGCTTGCTATGCCAATGGTTCGCTGACTTCACAGGTCATTTGTTAACGTATATTACTTTCGATGCAATTCATTTCAATTTCGTTGCCACTCGCTTCTAGTGTGCTCGCTTTTGCGGATTTGCAAGCCTTTTTCACTTAAAGCTTTCTATTTTATGCGCTTTCTACACATGTTACCCAGGAGAGTATCTGGAAAATAAGGGTGAGAGTCTCAAACATTAATTTTGTTGCAAGTGATTTCGATAGTGTGTTTCTACTTGATTTAGATGATGCGTTCTAAACATAACTACTAATGTGTTGCCGTTACACGCATGTTACAATAAAATTTAAACATAGAAAAACATATTCCCAAAATAATAAATTAATTTACAGTGAAATCGAGGACCATTAAACAAATACATTAGACGCATCCACCACATTCGATTAAAAAGAACACGAATTGCTGATAACTTATTGGCAAATGAAGAAATTAACACGTCCGCTTAGCTCTTGGAAAGTTGGTTAGAAAGCCAATCAAGACCCTCGTACAGTCCGTGACCCTGTGTAGCACAAGTAGCTTGAATATACCACTGAAAAAGCAAATGACAGCTTGGCATTTGTGAAAACCTCAATGCTTACCTGACGCGACCGCAAATTGTGCAGTCCCAATTTGTCCGTGAGGTCAGCAGCGCTCATAGCATTTGGCAGATCCTGTTTGTTGGCGAAAACAAGAAGAGTCGCTTCCCGAAGTTCGTCTTCACCAAGCATTTTATGCAGTTCTTCGCGTGCTTCATCAATACGTTCGCGATCATTGCTGTCCACAACGAAAATCAATCCTTGAGTATTTTGGAAATAATGGCGCCAGAGAGGACGAATCTTGTCTTGTCCTCCTACATCCCAGACGGTAAATGAAATGTTCTTGTACTCCACAGTTTCGACATTGAAGCCTACAAAGAACGATTTAACAATCTACATTAAGCGCAGTTTACTCACCAATGGTAGGAATAGTTGTGACAATTTCTCCGAGCTTCAATTTGTACAAAATCGTTGTTTTACCGGCAGCGTCAAGCCCGACCATCAATATTCTCACCTGCTTTTTGCCGAATAGGCGACCAAATAAACTCGAAATAGTCAAACCCATTGTTCTGAAAGCAAATTAGAGTTCAAAGGAAAATCATACAACATGGAACGAAAATCTATAACACGCAGTCGCGTCACGTCAGCAAAGAACGTGTACATGTGACTTACAGTGAAAACAGTGAGCACGGAATGGACAGCGAGCGACGCATCGACCACGACAGCGACTACGTGATGACACGTGTATGTGCCAATCTGATACACAGCCAGTGCAACTAGCACCAAGCGAAAAAAAACAATGCGCGACCCGCTTTACCCACGTTCGTGAACACATCCACGAATACAAACAAAGCACATATCACTCCCTCAGATTACGGAACATTTCAAATCGCCTTGCAATCCCGTGACTCAACGTATCGATCATGTGTCACATCACTCGTACATCTTCCCTATACATATACTATATTTCGATGGGTAGAACGGACAACTGAGTCTTTGGGCCAGTAAGAATACAGCTGAATCCTCTGGATCACCAAGAGTCATGCGGAGTCGAAAACACAGACGAACAATCAATGTTTGGAGCGGAATCCGGTGCTCTGTCCGACAACGTGGACGTCATGTCATACGTTCTGCGGAGCATCGCTTTCAAGACAGTCGTTCTAGGACCTTTTCGTAGAAATAATTTATTTTCGTAGCGGCATGCCCTCTTTTATATTCCGGACGCGAGTAAACGGAAAGTGAAATGTTGTGGAATTCTATTGCCTAGGTGACGAGTCCTCTCCGCCTTTTACGCCTAAAAGCTATTAATTTCGTCCTTCCTCGAGCTCGAGAAGCGTCAGTCGTGTTTATTCGCGCGTTGATTTTGAGGACTCACACCTAGAAGCTCAGCTGACTTCAGTTATTTCGAAATCTTTTCGGGAAGTGCATGTACATAATAAGAATTCCAAATAGACCGAGGATAACCGTTCTGTATTCTTTTCGGCTTCTTATGATTTGTTTGCGATTTGTGTGTATTTATGTGAATTTGAAAGAGGTCTTTAGTGATCTAAAATTGCTACAATTCAGATATGGCGTTTACCGATGCTGAACGCGACGTTCTTTTTGCTGGAATCGAAAACGATGGCAAACAAGAGGAGGAGCTCTCTAACGTTTGCGAGTTGATTGATGCTGAAGTGAGCCGTGGTGACCCGTCGTTAATCGCAGAAGCTTATGAATTTGGGTTGTGTTTGTTCCCAACGCTCGTACCACTGTGGCTGAGATACTTGAATTGGCTTGACAACGGCCTCAAGATTCCATCGAAAGCAGCAGAAGCTTACAAGAGTGCGGTGCGTTGTGTTCCGACGAACCCAGACATAATGCAGTTGGCTTTAATTGCTTATGAACGCGCTGGTGAATCTGCTGAATCTATAAGCGAGCTCTGGGAAGCAGCCAAGCAGGCAATTGCCGATCCAGAATGGGGTCGCTCTCTGTACACTACTTACATTTTTCTTCTGAAAAGACGCGTATCTGCTGAACAGGAAGATAGAGCAGTGAAGGACTTCACCGATGTTGCAACTGTGTTTGAAGAAGGATACTCGTTTCTCCGTAATAGTTACCAGCACTGGGATCCTTACTTCAAGTATCGTTTGATGTATGCATACTTTCTGTATTCAACCGTCGTGGACGTTCCAAAGGTAAGCAGCTAATTGAGAGTGACCATATCATTTAATTTTTGCAGGCTCGTGAAATTCTTAGAGATATTCTGTCTAGTGGAGGCAATTTGCAACCGAAAGTTGTTATCGACGCTGTAACTTACGAACGCCATTTCGGTCGTGACATTATTCGTTGTCGCCATTGGCTATACCAGGCCGTGAACTCGGTCTTTGATGAAAACGCTCATACTCTGTTTGAATTTTTTCTGCAGTTTGAAAGAGAAGAAGGCACACTAGAGGAATTGGGTAAAGCAGTTAAAAAGGTTTGAACTCTGTACATAGACACAAGATTATTCGCTTATAGATTAACTCACAGGCTCAGCGCCTTCTTCAACGAGAAGAGCAACTAAAGCAGAGAGAAGAGCAACGTAAGAAACAGCGCAACGGTACTCCGAACGTGAAAGCACCAAAGAGAAAGATGGCAGAAGAAAAAGAAGAAAAGATTGAAGTAGTTAGTTTTGGTTTATGGTGGTTCTCAATGCGTCAATTATTTCAGCCCAAAAAGAGACCTGCAATGGTTCGTGATGAGGACGGTTTCGTTGTGCCCGCTCTTCCAACTACCGCAAGAAAGGTGGCTAATAACATTGGTCTTCCATCTTCTGCTACTGATGAAAGTCAGACACAAGATAAAAAGCCGAAAGGCAAACATATCGAGAAGGACATTAAACCAGAATTCCAGTACTCGCAAGGCCTCGAAAAGAATAAACTTTTTGTATCAAGTGTCAATTATGACTGCAACGAAGATAAATTGAAGGTATGTTATTGCTCTAAATATTCTCTAAAATGATGTTATAGGAAGTATTCAGCCAGTTCGGCAACGTAACCGGTGCACGTATTGTAACTCATAAAACAGGCAAGTCGAAGGGAATCGCGTATATTGTTTATGACAGCGAAGAATCCGCGCAGAAAGCAGTTGATGCTGACGAGATTATCGTTATGGGTAAGTTCTTTTAAAGCAAACCAATTCTGATACAGGTCGATTTAGGTCGTCGAGTGAAAGTTGCATTTAGTAACCCTCCTCCACGAAAGCCAATGACCGTTCCCGGTGCGAAGTTACCCGGAATGCATCGACGACTCGATATGTCATCTCCCACGCATAAGACTGATAATGCTAAGAATAAGAAAACTGCGGCATCATCGGCAAATGGAAGTAATTTGTCCAACGACGAATTCCGGAAGTACTTGTAGGGTTTGACCATATCTCATTATTATTTACTATGTGGTTTGTGTGTTACTGATTATCTGTTTTGTTGTATGATTTTGAATCGATGACTCAAAAAATTGCTCATTTGGAACAGAACTTTATTTCATTGTTATAACAGCCTTTCCAAAAACCCGACCGGATTCCACGTCTTGTACACACTTATCGACATCATCCAGGGAATACTTGTGCTCAATGTGACAATTTATGTAACCTTCGTCAACCATTCCAACAATGGTCTCCATTATAGATTCCATCTCACTGTGTGAGCGGCCACCCAACCAAACACCTTAAAATATTAAAATAGTTCTATGAGAAATTAAAGAGATCTACAATATCGTACCTGTTACGGTAGCTTGCAGACGGTGCAAATCCAACAGACTAATTGAAGGAATTTCCCCAGAGGAAAATCCAAGTGAAATGAGTTCACCGCCATTTTTCAGACTAAAAATATCATCGCGTGAGATTTCGGCATTTCTTTTCATCGGACGAACCTTTCTAGTGCTTCTTGTGACGGTTTTCCTCCAACAGTATCAATGACAACATCCACACCTTTGCCGAAGGTATTCTTTTTTATCACTGATACCATTTTTCCATCCGTATAGTTGATTGTTGATTGGATACCAGTTTGTCGGAGTTTTTCAAGCTTCTCCTCTGTATCACTGGCTCCAAATACTTTGCATTCAAATACGTTCTGAGCTAGATCAACAGCAGCGAATCCGACCGTTCCTCTGCTGGACAAAACCAGGACTGAATGCCTGAAAGCAATTTGTCACCGCAGGCCTTGAATATTGAGAACAAACCCGCGACGTTGTGAGGCCATGCTTTTCAAAGCTAAATAAGCACTGCCATAACTTACTGGAAGTGCTGCAGCCGTGTCAAAATCGATGGTATAGGGAACATTGAAAATCAATTCGTTTTGATTGATAACGCATTCCTCTGCGAAAGCACCAGTTCCACAAGTTCTCACGGCCATCACTCGGTCGCCTTCCTTAAAGCGTTCAACTTTGCTGCCTACCGCTTTCACGCAACCGGCAAGTTCGAAGCCGGGTACAAACGGAAGCACCGGGCGCAAATGGTATTTGCCGTGGATCATGTTGATGTCTGCATAGTTGAAACCCGCGCTTTCAACTGCTACAACGATCTATAAACGTAAAAATTAGAATTTCAAAACAGAAATAAAGTTTACCTCGTCATCTCTGGGCGCTTTGGATTTCAATTCGCCGACGACGAGTGTTTCACCGGTTGAATTTAGAATGGCGGCGCGGTAGTTTCGAGCCGCAGCGCGCTGAATCGCTTTCCCCCCGGAAAGGAGTGAACTGCCGAACGTTTTCAGCATGTGTCTGCAATGAGAATATTGAAGTTCGCACCGAACTCCTCCGATTGCTTTAAAAAGAAAAAAGAATTCACGAGACTATGAAGACATAATACTACGACGTTAGCAAAAAGCGATGCAAATCGGTGCGACTAGAATCGCAGATGATTTTCGCACGTTCGGTTTCTGTTCCGCGAGCTTTTTGCTCAGGAATGATCTTACAATGCTCTTGTTAGGGACGTTTCGCCGAGAGAGAAGAAGTTTGTATTGAACATTTAAACATTTTACTGTTGACAAATCCGTGACGGCTGTTCTTCTCATGCCGTAATCGAATCTCCCTGATTAGCCGTATGGTCAAAAACGGCTTTCTCATTTCATTACACTCTCTTCACTGCTGATGGCTTCATTCATCTCGGAAGTACTAATGCATTTTCGATTAGGCGTCGGTGTTCGTGAACGGTAGGACAACTTCCAATTACGTACGAGGAAACTCGTTCACGAAAATGTTCGTGAGATTAGAAGGGACGCTTATGGCGGATGAGGTACGCAAAGACTTGTTTGTCTAGAAACAAACTTTGAACAGGTAAGTTGTCCGTATTTTGTATTTGAGAAGCAACGCGATTTTTCGGATCTTCTTCAACAGAAAATGCATTGTTTGTCGATTCTGGCATCACTTACGTCCTTTCTTATCTCGACGGAAGTTCTCTTCCGAATGTCGTTGCACCGATCTCCTCCGATTGCTTTAAGGGAATTCTGAAGTCCCACAATCCAATGAGCACAATGTCAACTTAATGACTTTAACGACGAATCTTGGGGGTGGCGAATGCGCTTAATTGAATTGTGGAGCATGTTTTCCGACGTTCTTTGTAACAAAACTACAGCGCATGAACGCAAAACCGGAGCTACCGTACCCATTGGGGGAGCTGGAAGTAATGATGGAATGTCGTCGCAGCGACCCTTTCAGCGTGATTGTAGCAGTGGTTGCGAGCGAATGACTGAGTGACGAAAATGAGGGGTGAAGGTTTCAGAGGTGAATGGGAAATTAGCCGAATTTCGTGATTGCGACAGCCAAACTGAGTGGACATGTGTAAGAGAGCAGAACCCCGAAATTATATAACGTTGGGCCGTCTGGATATTGATCGGCTTGCTAACGCTGGATATTGACGGGCCTCGGAAGAGGGTGCGAGTTGAAAAGCGCTTGCGGCGGTGCAGTCGCCTCCCGTCAACGTCGGCGGAGAAATTTTATTCCTCTTCCTGAATGTGCGCGTTGGTCTTGCCGCCGGTCGTCGTCTAGCAGCGTTTTGTGCTTGGCCTTCGCTGACGCGAGCGAGGGAGGCGAGCGGACAACGCCGCGGTTGCTGCCGTTTTGCGAAGCCGCCCGACTGCCGACGGAAACATAACAAGCCGAAGACGAAGCATCGGCTACTCGACCGGGCGGTCGACCACTGACTAACTAACTACTAGCCGGCTGACTGGCATCGTCCTCAACCCTTAGACTCTCAGATCCGTTCCTCCCGTCATCATCATCTCCGCCATCCCTCATATTGTGGGGCCGTTACGGACTATACGTAATCGGCCTATCTTTAAACCCTCTCGACATTCTCTGCCGCATGATGTGAGCAGAGGACTCACGCACACTGTTTCTGCCTATCCGTCAATAATCCTCAGAGAAAGAAAGTCCAAAAATGGCCGACGTCTTCCACCACTCAGGTGGTGGCTCGCAGCTGAAGGGCTTCGCGCAGACGCCGTTCGCCTTCCCAATGCACTGCAACATGACCAGGGACGAATTGTCCGACGAAGAGCGCAAATGCCTGGAGACCCGCAAGTACTGGTGCTTCCTTCTGTCCAGGTAAACAAAGAAATCACGTTGTCATTTCCAATTCAAGCTTCCATTTTCAGCATAGTAACATTCTGCGTTTCCATGCTGCTGGTGGTGATTTGGCGAATCGTCACCCACCTCTTCTGCCAGCGCAGGGAGCGCGATGACGTTGAACTGGTTACCACGGAGGGTGGTGCAACGACCACGAAGACAGCAAACGTGAAAACGGAGTTTGACGGTTTCCAGATTAAGGAGGAACAGGTGCAGATCGGATGGATGACCGAAGCGAAAGATTGGGCAGGAGAGCTGATCTCTGGACAGAGCATGACAGGGCGCATACTCGTTGTTCTCGTATTCATCCTGTCTCTCGGCTCACTTGGTATTTACTTCTACGACGCCTCACAGTAAGCAAACAGTATCGCGCGATTTTTGCTCTCACTTTTGTTTTAAGTCCGAATTTCCAAGTGGAAACATGCATTCCATGGTCCGAAAGTCCGTCACAGCAGATAGATCTAGGTTTCAATATATTCTTTCTTATTTACTTCTTTATTCGAGTAAGTTCCGATGAATTTCTGGCTGAACTGAACTGATCATTGATTTCTCAGTTCATTGCTGCCTCCGACAAGGTTTGGTTTCTTCTGGACGTATTCTCGATTGTCGACTTCTGCACCATTCCGCCGAGTTTCGTTGCGATTTATCTGGAACGAAACTGGCTCGGTCTCCGATTCCTCCGTGCTCTCCGCCTTATGACAGTGCCTGACATCCTTCAATATCTCAATGTGCTCAAGACTTCTTCGTCAATTCGTCTAACTCAGTTATTATCTATTTTCGTCGCAGTTTGCTTAACCGGAGCAGGTGTGATTCATGTGGTGGGTTACTCAAGTGCTCTTTTCAATTAATCGCTTTTGAATTTCAGCTCGAAAACAGCGGAGATCCGTTCAAGGAGTTTGCGAATACGCACCGAATCACGTACTGGGATTGCGTTTATTTTCTACTCGTCACAATGTCGACGGTAGGGTACGGTGACATCTACTGTACCACAATACTCGGCCGTGTGTTCATGGTGTTCTTCATTCTCGGTGGTTTGGTGAGTTGCGCTCCAGGTCAACTGCAACTGACGCTTGTTCTGTTTGTTTTCAGGCAATGTTTGCCAGCTACGTTCCTGAAATCGCGGATCTCATCGGCCAGAGGCAGAAATACGGCGGCGAGTACAAGGGCGAACATGGCAAAAAGTTCTTTGTAACCCGATATAGACGAGATTAATTATTTTTTGTTTGTTTAGACATATCGTTGTCTGCGGGTACATTACTTTCGAGTCGGTCAGTCACTTCCTCCAGGATTTCCTCCATGAGGACCGCGAAGACGTGGATGTGGAGGTGGTCTTTCTGCACCGGGTGCCGCCCGACCTGGAACTTGAGGGACTCTTCAAGAGGCAATTCACAAAAGTGAAATTCTTCACTGGAACCGTAATGGATTCGATTGATCTGTCGCGGGTGAAGGTGGACGATGCGGACGCTTGTCTCGTGCTCGCAAACAAGTACAGCAGCGATCCAGACGCAGAAGACGCGGCAAACATCATGCGAGTTATTTCGATCAAGAATTACTCTTCCGACATCCGGGTTATCGTGCAACTGATGCAATATCACAACAAGGCAACAACGATTCTGTCGGCTCCGTGGTGATTTCGAGCTTTTACAGGCTTATCTTCTGAACATTCCTAGCTGGGATTGGCGTCGCGGAGACGACGTGATCTGTCTGGCAGAACTGAAACTCGGGTTCATCGCACAATCGTGCCTTGCCCCGGGATTCTCCACGATGATGGCGAATTTGTTCGCAATGCGATCGTTCAAAACGGTACGTTTTCTTTGTTCTTTCCGAGACTTTGCGCATGCGGCGTGTGAAATGATCTCCTGAGCCTCCTTACGTCATGCTTAACCGACCTCATGCTCTCACTAACCGTGTGTTACAGTCGCCACACACCCCTCAGTGGCTCAACGACTACTTGCGTGGAGCCGGCATGGAAATGTACACGGAGACGCTGTCGCACTCCTACGTCGGCATGGGGTTCCCAGAAGCGGCCGAGTAAGTCATTTTCTCCCCCATTTTAAGAGCATCTTCTCTGCACGGCGCACTCATACTACAAACTTTCTTTTTGCTTAGTTCGTGGTCTTCTCTTCGTAGTTGATTAATCGCACTGTCACCTACTTCTTTCAATTTTGTTGTAGTCGTTGTTGTAGCGAATTATAGTGATGAAAATGTGAATGGTTTTAGTCGAGGCACACTCCGGATTGGTTAAGTCTCTACTTATGCGGGGCTGGAATGGAGATGTACACGGACACATTGTCGCACAGCTTTGTGGGCATGTCGTTCCCCGAAGCGGCTCAGTAAGCAGAATTGAGAGTACATTTTCCCCGAGCACCTATCCTTGCATGTCGCCATTAATCCTCCTTCTCAGCCCTCTTTCCTTTTCCTCTTCTCACCGCACTTTCTGACGGTGGGAGCGCCTCCGGACTTGTTCTTCCGGTCGGGGGTCACCACATTCACAGAGACACCACTCGTTTGTTCTCTCTTCTCGCACCAGCCAGCACCGCAGCAGCTCATTTGGACTAACGGTCAATCTGTGTTGCTCACAAAACGTCGCGTCGGCGTTTCTTATCCACTTTTCCCTCTTTCCGCTGTTGCTGCTGATGCACAATATGCATTTCGCCTTCTAATTGCTCGTTTCGCCTAGTTTACTCTTTTCGCGACTTGGCCTGCTGCTGCTCGCAATTGAGTTAAAGGACATCGAGAAGAAGGAATGCAACATTGCAATCAATCCGGGCTCGAACACAATCATCCAACCACAGACTCAGGGATTCTTCATCGCACAATCAGCAGACGAAGTGAAAAGAGCGTTCTACTGGTGTAAACAATGTCACGAAGACGTTCTCGACGTGACATTAATTAAAAAGTGTAAATGCCGAAATCGTAAGCGAGACGATTGCATTCACATTTGTCTAATGAAATCTCTTCTTTCAGTCGCTTTGTTCCGCAAGGGGACCAAACATCTGCAGCTCTCCAAGCGAAACGGTGAGTGCAACGCCAAATGCAGCAAATGCACCCTTGGTCGTCCGGGAACCAATTGTCTCTTTCAGCAGCTAAAAACAAAAGCAGGAGATTTGGAAATGAGGAAAGAAAGCGAGATAATAGAAGAAACGATCGCGGGGGCTAACGGCGCATAACTAGAGGAAGCGAAATTGAAATTGTAGCGCAACTCATAAGCGTGATTGGTATTTGACGTTGAGTTTTCCTTGAAGATGGCAAACATCGACTTCTAAATTACATGGAGATGTGCATTCTATCATGCGCAATACCCTCAGATTCAATTCCAAATCACCATCATGCGAACGAATTTCCTCCATAATTTTGTTTGGCACGTGGATCCAAACCCCAAACGGAATGTTAATCAGGGTGGGCGATTTACTTTGAATCAATCACACAACAGAGACAACAAGCAGCAAAGCGAAGACTTTCTTTCCGGAATATCACCCGCATCTGCTTCCAGCCGCTTTAAAAACACAATTGATAAAGCGAACAGCGATAAACAAGCTCAAAACAAGCTACAATGCCAACAACACGCCGAATTGTTGTTTTTTTCTAGAGAAGCGAATGCAAAACGGATACGAGAGCATTTTACCAAATGACGATTCCGAATACGGTAATCAAAGATATGGTAAAGTGCACAATGAGGTCAGTCGTCTTTCAGTGCGATCGGGTAAAGGCGTCCATGCACACGTCACCACTGCGCGGCCCCACCACGATACCAGGTAATGGTGTGCACCACACAACAGTTTCAACGTGTGTGGTCTGTTGCAGAAGAAATTCGCTGAGCATGGTCTCGTCACCGCCAGTGCACAAGGATCCATCGAAGGAGTTCGAGACGCAAGACATGAAATACGATAGTACAGGAATGTTTCACTACTGTCCACCGAGGACGATCGAGGAATGCGTTCTGGTAAGCACCTTAGAACCACACGTTCAGACTAACAAGCAACTCGAATCAGTAGCAATAGCTCTTTTGGTAAAATGGAGCGAACGAAAACGTCAATTACTTTTTGACTTCGCAATTTTGGCCTGATTAAGAAATGTTGAGTTTGTGCCTAAAAATTCAAACTACACAGTCATTGAACTGACATCCCTGAAATCAGCCTTCACGGTTTTGTTTCACATCTACCCGGCTTGTCCGTTCCACATCAGCGAGTGGAACGACAGTCGTTCTGTCATAACACGTCTTTTGAAACAGTGTCGCTCTAATCAATGACATTTCACTTTGAAAACAACAATAAACTCTGTCAGAGCGACGATGTACGAAAACAAGATTCTGTGGATGTTACGATCGTTTTCGCAGCGTCAGGAACGCATAGAGAGGCGACCTTTTATCAATAAAGTTCATTTGACGATGTTAATAGCTCGGCGATAAACTCTTCTCTCTCATCTGATAAACTTTTCGAGAGACAAAAGATCGACCTTGAGCGAATTTGCCACATGACTTTTTTGTCAAAACGACCGAATTTTTACAACATACACGTTCGTACGCGCACAACGCTACAAACGTTGCGATTTGAATGGAAAACAGTACCCTATGTCACTTGACCACTCATATGTTGCACCAAAACACTGAAATGCACTGTTTCTAACGTTTATCACGTTTTCAGGACCGTCATCAAGCAGCGATGACTGTACTGAACGGTCACGTCGTTGTCTGTTTGTTCGCTGATAAGGAATCTCCTCTTATCGGTCTGCGCAATTTCGTAATGCCGCTTCGTGCGTCGAACTTCCACTATCATGAACTCAAGCACGTCGTCATCGTCGGTGACGTTGAATACATCAAACGCGAATGGAAAACGCTCTTCAATCTGCCAAAAATTTCTATTTTGAACGTGAGTGATTGGGACCCTCTAGCGAACGCCAATTAATTTTTGTGATAAACAGGGATCACCGTTATCGCGCGCCGATCTACGCGCAGTGAACATCAATCTGTGCGATATGTGCGTTATCATCTCAGCGCGCATTCCAAATCCCAACGAAGATCCCACACTCGCTGATAAAGAGGCGATTCTGGCCTCGTTGAACATCAAAGCGATGCAGGTTCTATCAGAGAGGAATCCCTCGTCTCAAATTCTGACAAATGGGTCGTTTCAGTTCGACGACACTTTGGGAATCATCTATCCGAACAGGGGTGGAGGGGTATCGCCGATCGGCAGCCCGATGTCTTTGCAAAAAAAGGGTGCCAGGTTCGGCACAAACGTTCCGATGATCACGGAACTCGTGAACGATTCAAACGTGCAATTTTTGGATCAGGATGATGATGACGACCCAGACACAGAATTGTACCTCACGCAGCCGTTCGCGTGCGGAACTGCCTTCGCCATTTCGGTGTTGGACTCGCTGATGAGCACGGTTCGCCTGATGTTCTCGCGAGATGACTATGTGAAAAGTAAATTTTGCAGACGTATTTTAATGACTCAGCGTTGACCTTGATCCGAACGCTGGTGTCAGGTGGAGCGACTCCGGAGTTGGAGTTGATCCTCGCCGAGGGAGCCGGTTTGCGCGGAGGATATAGCACCCAAGAGACCCTCCGTAATCGCGACCGCTGCCGTATTTCGCAAATATCCTTGCAAGACCATCCGTTCGAGGGAATTACGGTGAGTGAAGTGGTGTGAGACGCATAAAAACGAGCATTCACTTATCGCTAAGCAATCACAAGGCTTTCCTAGTTCTTTCGTCTGCTTATTCGCAGGACGGAGATATCAGCAGTCAACCAAAAAGCGTTCAATACAGCCGGAAAACAGGTCCTCCACATCGAAGATCACATGGCATAATCTATTTGCGCTAAACAGATTTGATATCCACCCGATCAAGCAGATTGTTTCAGACGGGTGCCTCCTATGGCCAAATGTTCAGTAGAGCACTGAAGAAGCACGGCCAGCTGTGCATTGGCCTCTATCGACTCCACGACCAAACTTCATCGGAATCGAACAAACGTTACGTGATAACTAATCCGCCGTCGGAGCTGCGCGTGCTAAGCAGTGACTACGTAAGTGGCTGTCCCGTACCCTCTCACCACGCGCTCCTCTTCCCTCTCTTGCAGGTATTTGTGCTCGAGCAATTCGATCCGGGACTGGAGTACGAGCCAGGCAAGAATTTGATATAAGAAAGCCTGCGACGAGGGAACAACGTGATCCGTTTGCTGTTGGTGTGAATCCATGTTTGTACATATAAAGTTTACATCTTTTAGTCTGTTTTGTTTTGTAGTCAACACTCGTGACAAATTCACTTTCGGAATTAGTACAGTAACCCCAAGAACGTCGTTCGCATTGAATTCATTTTCACGTTTTACTTCAACATCATTTTGGACACCATACGTACAGAACAAAATAAATAAGAGGCGGATTGATATGTATCACGTGTTTTGGGGCGAAACGGTGCAAAGCGAAAAGCGTAGGACAGAAAAGAAGAGATTTGGAATGAAATTGATGGAGAAGTAAAGTCGTAAGTTCTCTAAGCCCACACAGCAAGATCAAGATCACATTTGGGTTAAAATGCTCATATTATGCATAAAGTACATACATATCACAACTTGGCGATGCTCGAGACAAATAGAGCAGAAGATCACACAGGAAGGCTAACAATAAATAGGAGTGACAGCGAAGAGATAATGGACCCATGATGATAGAATAAAAGCTCAGAGAATGACCATTAACGGAAGAAGACCACGTTTGACGCCACAAGACAACAGCTGCTGCAGCAAAGGGAAAGTCGTGCACGAGGCAAAAACCCAGGATTTGGAAGGGGAGAACCGGTAATATACCGTTGCTGCTAGCACAACACTTTCGTGTTGTTTTTGGTTCAGAGAAGGGGGACGAGGAGTGAAGACTATTTACAGGAGAGGATCAAGAGAAAAATGCCATTATTATGCGATTGGAGAGCGACTTGGGGAGAGAGAGATGCAACGAGTACGGAGTTTTGGTGCTTGAGAACATCGGAAACGCAATGAAAATGCTGTGGAATGAAATCATGACAGACGGAAATTAATGCTTCGGCGATAAGAGCATCGAGGGGAAAGAGAGAAAAATGAAAAAAAAAGATGTAAAGCTCGGGAAATAACGGTATTATGCTTGAAATCAAAGTGAATATTATGCGGGAAATGATGTCAATATGAGGATGAAAGGAATGGGCATTTACATGTTGGGACTCTTATTAGACAGAAGTGATCCACTAGGGACAACCGGAGACGAGCATAATCCTAACGAGAAGAAGAAATAGAATAGCGAAAAAAAGAATAAAATTAAAACGTTGCAGTTTGATTATGCGGCTCGAGATAATTCGCGAATGGCGCGCCAGAATTTGGAGGGCACAGCCCTATTAATGACGAAAGGACGGTCTGAGCTGAATTGGTCGTCTCTTCGTCCTTGCCTGTTCGTCTCCGGAATCGTTGTTGTATGAAATCTTTTCTCATATGCACTGGTCGGTTTGTCTTAAGACAGAGGATTACGGTGGGCCATCAGAAGCTGCATCAACTTACCCTATGCAACCGAAAATACAGACCACACGCATTACACACAAGTTTGCCAATTGAATCTCGCCGCCAAGCCGTCGTTTTTGTCGTCATACAGTTGCTGCACCGTGATTCAGAAGCTGATGACGTTTTTGCCGTGTCGTCTTCCTGCAAACAATGCGCATTTTACGACGATTACACGAGAGAGGGGAAAGAGAGACGTACCTCGAGGGCTGACTCTTTTGGCTCCTCTTTTATTGAGCACTCCTCACTGTTCGGCGTCGTTGAAGCAGGCGATTGTTGTGGGAAGTTGTTCTGTGCTAATAACTGAATAACTGCTTGTTGATCGAGTCCGGACGAGAGCATGCTCGACAGAGAGACCATAAGGGAGTCCGAGAAGATGTTCGACAAATCTGAGCTCTTGATCGTGTCGTCAATGCAACTGTTTTGGTCAAGGGACGCGTGTTTGCAGTCGTTTTTCTTTGAATCTCTCGGCTGCTTTCGTTTGCGTCCATTACTCGTTCGGTTTGTTGACGCTATGCATGCCGTGCTCGCACTGAAATACTTTGCTTTGCACAAAGCACGGAAGCAAACACGATTACGTACATTGGCTGTGGTATGGCTTCTGTGATGTCGGTGACGTCACTGGACGCTGGAGGTGAGTGGTGATTCTCGGTCATGGAGGGGGAAGATACCTCTCCCTTCATGTCTTCGACGCCATTGTCGGAACTCTCGTTGTCGTTGTCGTCTTTCGTAGTGCTTTCCGACGTTGTCCGACTTTCTTTGTCGTCGTTCTCGTGCTCGGCTGACGAGAGTCCCAGCTCTCGAGTGATGTCGCGAAATTGCCGAGGAGACCCCGAAAGGGATTCAATTTTAACGAAGAGCTCATCGATTTTGCTCGTGATCTGAGCAACGCTCATTTTGATGTCGGCGTGCAGCTGCCGACAGGACGCGCAGCCTTCGGAACCGGCACTGAGTGGAATCGCGGAATTGGCGACCATGGTCATCGCTTCATATGGCTGACGTTCTGCTCGACTAAAACACGACGTTTACGTAGGAAGGAGACTGTTGAGAAATGTGAATAACCGCGGAAAGTGAGGCACGAGTCTCGCGCGTCAGACAAGGAATGATGAGGAGTGGGGGAGGGAGGGGATGTCGAAATAACTCAAGAGGGTCAGTCAGTATGAATATTGCTCTTGACGAGTGTTAAGGAATGTGCAAACGTTGCTCGGGCGACATGACACCTGTTTTGTTGACACGTAAGGAGAGAAATTCTCTGATATGCTGTTGGCCGCGATAAACGACATGGGATTTGAATTTAACTTACGAAGATATGCAACCTCGCCACACATAGCGCTCACAATCGATAAAAAAACAACGTAAACGTCACTTCCAATTGTGCTCGTAGGCTGATCGCAGGGGGTCCAAACGAGCGTGCGCGCAAAGGAGAACCACCTCAGCAAGGAGCGCGCGCCTGTGATGGTTGTTAGGGGGTACGGCGATGGCACGCCGTTTTGGGGCATTGAATCGGTCGGGTCGGAGGGCTACGATAAGATGATTGAGGGAGCACGCAAGCAGGAGCCGCGAGGGTGGCAAAGGAGGGAAAAGGAGGCCGAATCGGTGCTGCACTGATGGGAGTGAGGGTGGGCGGCGGGGCACGCCACACACTGTGCAATCAGTTCGCGCGGCTTGCGCACGGCGCGAGCGAGTGAGGAGATAGGCGGTCGTTGTCGGTGGCTGCGGCGGCCGACGACAACGGTGGCGTCGGCGCTGCTGTTGTCTGTGTGCAAAATACAAAACCAACACCAATATAGTGCGCTCGCGCGCAAGGAGACGAGGAATGACCTGCTCACTGGTAAATACACTCAACAGCACCAGACAAAGAAAAGGATAGGGGCGGGCTCTAAACACAATGAACGTCGCGCCCAGCGTGATTAACGCCAAGCAAACGCAACGACCGAGCGGGCGACCGATGGCGATGTGCGCGTAGAGCCCGGGCGGGCACCACCAACGACGACCATTCAAGTAGTTATCATCTGCCAGTACGTGGACGTCGGCGACGACGACAAGGAACAACGTCCTCCGTCCTCGTGCGCGGCGCCTCATCACCAACCGCTGCAACGACACGGTGTCGACGATCAGCGATAAGAGGACACGCCAGGTGAGGGAACAACATGACAAGTTGACCACCACCTCACCTCGCTCGTCACGGTTTAGTGCGCAATCAATGTGGTGGTTGACTTGACTGACATCGGCCGACGATTCTGACCAACCGCAGCCCGGCCGTGCCGAGTGCGCAACGAGTACCTAGCGCTTCCCGCCGGAATGAATTGGAACGTGGTGGTTGCCCGCCAGGTGTGGGAGACGTGGGAGCGCGATGAATGGGCACGGACAACAGCTATGCTAATTTGGAGGTGGCGAGGGAAGAAGGTTTTCTTTCACGCAACAGCCGCTATCGTCAAGGAGCAATGAATTACTGCCAAAAGAGTCGCATCTATCTCTATTGCATTCGCTAATGGGTCACGTAGATGCTGGAGTTAGAAGAACAAGTCAGTAGCGATAAAGTGAACACAGTTGTCGCGACTCTGTTAACGGCGAATAGAAACAACGCGGGGCCAAATTAATATTCGAACGAAGGCACATAAATCTCGCGCACGATCGGAATCGAGTGGAGTTGAGTAAGTAAGTAAGTATGTAGAATGACACCGCTGCCACTGTTTGAGGCGGTCTGTGTCGAAGTGGCGAAATGTGGTCGTGGTCGGGTCGGTCGTTGAATGAGTCACTCTACTGTTAGAAAAAGTTAATCGACAGTGCAGCTTACATCGTTTCCCTTCCTTTCATTCGTCAGTCATTATTTGCTCAGCTGCAAAACGGTATTACGGTAATATTAACGGAAGATCGCGTTCGCACAATTGCATTCCGAATCGGGAGTCATCGAGAGGCAGCGAATGAGGTTCATTTGGTGATGAGTGCTATCAGACGATCCAATTTCAAGCGTTATAATGGAAAACGCGGACGGCAAAGAGACAAGAGAGAGGAGTAGAAGTGAAAGGACAACTGGGGATGCAAGCCTGCTACTAAGGTTGAGTTAGCAGTGTGTGATACTGATATAGGGCACTCCGAGATCGCTCCCGCTGCATGCCGTCATCAACAGAGCCATCCGCGAGTCTATTCCAGTCCAGACACATTCGACCCGATTCGCTCCTCGCATTCGACTCCTCTTCCCTCATATCGTTCTGCTCGAGGCGTCGTTGTCAGTGACGGGTTCGTTCAGCCAACATATGTGTGCGTGAGTCTGCGAATTCGAGCGTCTGACGTTGGTTGCTGATACTCAACTGACAGGAAAGAAGCATTCATACGCAACACGCACGTCGGCACGTGTAAACAATCAAATTGCAACTGGAAAGCACGCAATCGATGTGAAAGTACTAGACCACCTTCCTTGCTCTATCCCACCACGATTGGGCGCTGTCCTCAGTCGGGTCCGGGCCACCACTCAAATCGGGAGGGAAAGACGCAACAGAACCGGGATTCGCGCCACAAGCGAGTGTTCGTCTCGCTCTCGCTCGCCACGACTCGACGTACCTACCTTATGGAGAAGAATGCAAAGCGGCGAATGGAGATCCACTCCGAAGAGTTAATCCGACGGATGGGCGATGAGAAGGAATTGTTTGCTTCGACCTTTAATCGATCGGACCCCTGTTGAGCGAGGGAGTGAGAAGAACTTTCGGAAGGCAAATCAATAGGTGGCGATCATTGCGGTGTTGAAAAAAGAGAAAAATGAAGGGAACGGCCGACTGTGGTGATAATAATTATGCCGAACCCGTGAATAAGTTCCGTTTCCTAATCCAGAAAGGATGGAGACATTGCGGCGAGTCAAGCCTGACCGTTGCAGGCCTTAGACAGGAAGAAGGGACAGAGAAAGGAAGGAGGAGCTTAAAGGGAATTACGGATGTGGCAAGTAGAGTTTTACCAGTGGTGCGCGGCGTTGATGCTGCTCGCTGGCAATATTCCTCTCAATGGCGCGTGCTGCGGCAATTTTTTGCGATCGCGTTTCGGTCGTCGTGCTTGTGGCGCATTCGTGTGTTGCTATTCTCTCAATTGAGTTGCTTTCAGGCAAGAATGCTGACAGCAGTTAGCTGAACAGTGCAGTTCGAAGCGTGTACAAGCAGCAGCACTACCACGAGCAGCCGGGAACAACTCTCTTCTTGCGGACAATTGTGAGATGCCGAAGAAAGAGCCGGGCGAGAAAGAGCAAACGCGCGAATATTCGAAACGCGATAAAGACCGCGATGCGACCTCCTCCTCATCTTCTAGGCGCGAAGGAGAGAAGGAAAAAGATCGAACTCGCGCATCATTTACTGATCGTGAGCGACCAAAGAAAGATATGGAGAGGGATCGGACCCGCCGGGACACCGAGCGTGATCGATCGCGACCGTCTTCCGATCGGAAGGAGACAAGTCGTAGCAAGGATGCTGTGAGTGCCGAGCGTGACCGCGAAAATCGCCATCGAGACAAGCATCGCGACGCCATCGAAGCCGACGTGAAATCGCCGAAATCAAAGAAAGATGGAAAGGAGGGAAGAATTTCTCATAGTTCGTCGTCCAAGTCCAGCAGTAGCAAGGACCACCATGCCAGCAACGAGTGCAGTCGTCGTGAGACGAGTGATATGCGCCAGGAATCCGGTGAACAACGCCGAGATAAAGAAAGTCGACACAGTCAAAAGAGCGATCCTCTCCGAATGAAGCGTCCGCCGGTACCGCCGAAGCAACACAAGCCGAGCCACAGCGTACTATTCGACCTGTTCTCGATGTTTATTCTTTCGTTCTGTTGCATTTAGAATTCCTTGTCTTCCAAGCCCGAGAGCATTCCTCCGCAGTCGGAGATCGAACGCGTTTTGGCCTCGATCAAGCAGGAGAGATTCAGCGCCGAACAGGAGGAAAACGGACATTCGCACGAAGAGGTCCCCGCCACCCCGAAAACCTCCATCGGCAGTATGGGAAAAGAAGTGAGTCAGCAAATCCTCTGTTTATTTATTCTCACTCCGATCTAGAAAGTGCACCACGCGCCCGTGAAGATCTGCTCAAAATCCGTCAGTTCGATGACTTCGGTGATGACGTTCGCGAACAACACTGAGAAGATCAACTCGTTGAGCTACAGCAACGATGGACGCCACATGATTTCTTCCTCGCATGACGATTCCATCAACATCTACGACTGCTTAACGGGAAAATCGCCTCGCTCCGTAAGTTGGTTAGGCAGAAATTGCTATTAGGAGTTCTAGTCGTGGTGTGAATTGTCGCTACATCAAAATTCCCACATCAATTTTAAAAAACCGGCGTTTGCGTTGAAATCAACAAATTCTTTTCATAACGAACGCCAACCAGAAATCCAATCATCGAGAAACGATGATTCTCCTTCGCAGTTAGCAACAGATTTCTCACAAAAATCTGCGTTTAGCGTTTTAAGGTTAATTTCATTTGTGCAGGCTTACAGTGAGCGGGAACTGATGAAATGTAATGAGAAACTGAAAGTTACGTTGGCAACATTTCACAAGGACATCTGAGATTAGATCGATTAACAAAAACGCGTTCAGGTTAACAGCAAAAAGTACGGCGTCGATTTGATCAGATTCGACGGGAGCATCCACAATGCTATTCATTGCTCAACGAAGGTAGATCACACGATTCGCCACTTGTCTCTTCACGACAACAGGTATATTCGCTACTTCCAGGGACACACGAAACCGTAAGTTGGAGCAGCAAACGGCACGCATATCGTACACTCAATTGCAGGGTTACCATGCTGCAAATGCTGCCCTATTCGCACATATTCCTTTCTGGTTCACTTGACAAGACTGTTCGTCTCTGGGATCTTCGAAGTCACCAAACTCAAGCACAAACCAATGTTCCCTCTCGTCCTGTTGGCGCTTTTGACAACGACGGATTGATATTCGGAATTGGGCATTCTGGAAATACGATAAAACTCTTCGATCTACGGACTTTTGAAAAGGTAGAGTTGCCAGACAGTCTCAAATGCTTGCCTATGTCAATCGTCTTTGTGGATCCAATCATCAGTCTGCGAATTTCAGGGTCCCTTTTCCACTTTCAGTGTTCATCGGGAAAGTGCGGCCAAGATCGTCTCGTTGCAATTCGCCCCTCACGGCAAAAACATTCTGCTGACCACAAACAGCGACGAATGCTATTTAGTAGACTCGTACACAGGCAAACTGCAACATGTTCTCAACGACCACAAAAATCCTCAGGTAAACCTTTTCATAATGTTGAGCTGCTGCGCAAAACCGAAAAAAATACGAAAAAGAACAGCATTTGTGCCTTCAACGGGGCCAGCCACTGTTCTGTTTGCATCGTAAAGACCCGTGAACTTTGTTTTCCATGCCATTCAACCAATTCCGCTCTTTCAGAACATTCCAATCGACGCTACGTTTACTCCTTGCGGACAGTACGTCTTCTGCGGCTCTTCGGACGGCAGACTCTACGTGTACCAGACCTCTTCAGGCGCTCTCGTGCATTCATTCGCCACAGAGCATCACGGCGCGATCAACTGCGTGAAATTCAATCCGCGATTCTTCGTTCTTGCAACCGCCTGCCAAAAACTGGTAAGTGGTCGTGTTAGTGCCGCATATAGAACGGAATGCGCTTCAGAACTTCTGGGTACCAACGAAGCCGGGCGACCATTGAACTCTAGTTGTTCAGCACGTTGATCTCAGAACTCAGGAACAAACACCTCAGTGTTCGGTTGTTGTACATAGAATTTTGATAAAGAACAGAAGTCTATTGCAATCTAGTTGTCTGCGTTTTTGTCAATTCAAGGTCAGGCCTCTCCTCCTCCCTCTCACCGGGTGATAAAATGATATTGTATAGTCGTATCGTATTGTGACGCAGTGGAAAACCAGAAACAAACCCTGGAAAAAGGCACATATTGCTGTGCTTCGCCCTAAGTTCTGTTAATCATCGTTGGTGCAATGCAAGAACCACTTTCTTTATTCACTTCATTCAAGTTTGGAAACCAGAGTTATTTTGTCGAGATCTAGAAATGAGCTCCAATGATCCCTTCTCAATGCACTTTCCAAATTCCTGTGGGCAGAAAGTGATCCGTTCCTATTTGACAATGAATGACCAGACGTCGCGCTTTCCGTTGTTTACCACCATCGACGAAGAGTGTAAGTCTATATTTCATCTTGGCCGATCCGTCGATGAGCTGATGAAAAGGACACTTGTATGACTGTGTCTGCGACTACATAAATCAGCATCAAGCGTGAATTTAGATGTGATGGAAGTAGTCATCAACTCAATTCTTCTATTGGGTCTTTCCTTCCTTAAGTGACTCAATGTGAACGGCCAGGAGGGCATCCTCGGTGCACTTTTGCAATGCAAAAAACATTTTGCCATTCATCGAGTTGTTAGTCATCGGCAGGGAGTGGCTACACTACTCAGTAACTGTCTATGTTGTGGCGCCAAACAAGTGCTTTCAAGCGGCACCGCCGTGATGTATCGTTGCCCTTTTAATGCAGCGATATGGAGGAACGGGTGCGCAAGATGTTGACCGCTTCGTTTAGGAATTGAGTTGAGGGGAGTGAACGGAATGCGAGATTTTCCAGAAAGGAAGAGCTACCGCGATTTGGAATCTCACATTCACCAGCGGCTTCAATCTGGTCGCTCATGGACGTTCGCGGTTAAGGCAAAGCCAAGAAAGTGGGCCCTGAATAGTCTAGGACGGACAGAAACAAAGGCTTCCGTAGAGTTCAGAATTTCGCTTCGTCCAAACTTAATTTCGGTGTTTTTGGTACAGCGAAATGCTTCCAAAGAAGTCGTTCTCAAACACAAATCCCGAACCTAAATGCTGAAAAACCAAATCTGTCATGCTTTCTTGTAGATTATGCCGCTACGAAACTGCAATTTCGTTCATAATTTAACATTTTACGTGGACATGTCGTCGAAGAAGATATTTGCTCCCTGATGCTTCGTGGTGATTATGGCCACGCTGCAAAAGAACGGCACCGCGCTTTCGAATGGTGGCTGCAGAGTACGATTCCAGTGGCCAAAGATGTGTGAGTGTCACGAATCTCAGTTGTGTTGGTCTTTGAATGTTATTTCCGAATTGTTCTATCGATTTGCATGGAGCCAAAGATTTTATGTTCTATAAAATTCTCCCTCACTCTCGATCGCCGCAGCGGTCGATTCACGCGATATGTCGACCCCTTTTGTTTGTCGCCGCTTTTGTAAACATTACAAAAACGCCGAAACGAAGGCTGTTGACAACAAAACGATTGCGATTTCATCAGACCTATTAAGTTGTTAATACCGCTACGTCTGTCTGGATACGGTATGCACTACACAATAAGACATTCAACTCGCACAGCTGCTGCACTTACCGTTCACAGTGCACTCTTGTCAGGATGAAGCAATCACAGGGCGCCGCCGCGGTGATCGACGCCGCCGGCATTTGCATATTCCGGTTTTTGTTTGTGTTTAGACGGCATGCGGGTGCGTTGCCAAGCGCGGAGTTCCTTCATATGTCCTGTGATATTCCCATCTATGCAGCGGGCGGTACAGCAGTGCTTATCACTCGCGCTCGCTCCCCATTTGTGAGTTAATTTTTGGGCGCGAAAAAGGAGTTTTACGGCTGATCGTGATCACAGAAGTTCAAAGCGCATTGAAAAGTGCACAATATTCGCTTAACTCGGCAGCACAACGATTGCGTCAGACTGCCAGCGAGACAACCAAAAATCGTTTCATACTGATAGAGCGAGCGCGGTTGTGTTCGGTCTATTGTGACTGATGAAGAGTTGGCACGGAATGTTAACTCCACTCTCTAAACGGCCTTTTAACGCAAAGAACACAGATTCAATTCTGGCTTATCGATTAATTAAACCAAACGTCACGACACAAAAAGTGGACTTTGTCCGAGTAGCAAACGGTGGTTGACTCGAACCGGAAGGCGTCTGATAAGTCGGCCGCTAGAGCAAAGGTTACTCACAATCAGCTATAAATAGAAGCGGTATCGAGCTAAGTATTCAGAAGCCAAAATGCGTGAGTCAGACACCCAAAGCGCAGTTTTGGAGTGTCTGTAACCTTTTCATCAGGAGGAATTGAAGAGCTGATTTGCCCTGTACTCTCATCAGCAACTCAACGCTGAATTGTCAGTTGTAAATGTCAGTCTACTGACGAGTAAATAGTACTTGTTTATCAGAAAAGCACCATTCGATATGTTTGTCAACACGGTAACGTTGTTCTGCGAGGCTGCTGCTTTGTACTTCGGAACCACGCACTACGCATGACGTTTGTTGTGACTCAAGAAAAGAACGCACTTTGTGTCCAAGCAACACGGCTCATCCAAGTCCTAATTCCTGTTCTTTGCACGTTTCATTGCAGAAATGAACAGATGATTTCCTTCTCAAATGATATCATCATCTCCTGGTGTTCGTTTCCAGCGGTTCAAATCCCCACATTGTTGTAGCAATCGATTTGTTCCGTTCGCAAAGTTTCTAGCTTGATAGTTTGCAACCTGGAGGAGAGCAACAAGTCGTTGTGTGATGCAGAAAAGTGTTTGTTTATGCAAAAAGTCTTCTTCTTCCTTGACGACAAAACCTCGTCGACGCAACATTTTGCAGAAGTCAGCAGCAACCGCGAACACAAACCGACTTTCCCTTTGTCATCGATGTTTGGCCTCTAATTCTTCGATAAAAAGGGCTCTCCTACCATTAGGTGCTTTCAAAACTGTGATTCAAGATCAGACGAGAGGTTGCAAATTCTGCAAACGCCGCTACGTGCGGAATTGCAACGTTTCAACGACGAACGGAAAGTTAAAAAATCGTTTCGTCACTGATTTATGACCTCAAAGGATGAATTGTTTAACAGAGCTTCGGACTCTTTGGGGAAAACACGCAAGAAGCACATCGTGTTCAAGAGAGTCCAGTTCATACATCAACTGCGGTTGTTACTACTGTGTCTGACTCTCTTTGATGTCAAATTCAAGCAATCGGTCATAACGTGAAAAACTACCTGAAAATCGAGAATTTCGCTTGGCGTACTGCCAACGTAGCCACTCCACTTGCTACTCCGCATTCCATCCCATTGTGAGTGTGAAGTACGGATCAGGTACACGTGGAAGAACCAAAAACAAAGAATCACCGCCGACTTCCTGGTTTGCGCGTTACCGTTCCATATGCACTCTACAGGGAACGCGTCTAGGGAACTCGTTCTCTAGAGAAGCTAATCTTCAGAAACCCTCCTCAGTTTGATAAAGAATGAATCCATCGTCCGCTTTCAGTTTGTTGCGGCGTGCTCTCTGCGGCGCCCACGAGTTGATAATTGCGAGCAAAAAAAGGCTCCGATGATTGCGGTAACGACTTGTGCTCCCTCAACGTCTCAGCCGATCACAAACCAAGAAACAAAGCAATTTATGTCTCGTCTCAGCGCTTTATCACCTTCAGTTTTTTGTCTAGTCAACATTATCTTCTCTCTCCGCTGTTTATCACCGAGTGAAGTCGTCATTGCCCTGCGAGTTGGACGTCACTGTGTGGAGTGGACTTATTTATACTTATATACACGGGTGATTTGCCGCTTTAAATCAACATGTATTACACATCGTCGGAGAGGAGAGTCACTGTACAAGAAACAGTATTTACAATTCAAATTTTCGAATTTCGCGCGCGCAAAGTAGTGTACAGGTTTTGATTAGAGCTTGAAAGGTAGAAAGAAAAGAAGAATCGTACGAGGGAACGATGTTAGAATAAAAATTTAGAGGAAAGTCTACACATCGGGCATGTAATGTACAAGTTTCCGAGAAAATATACAAGTATCAACAATTTACAGGGTGTGTACAACAAGAGGGGAGATAGAAATGTAGTGTTTGTACAGAAGTTAACTGTAGTTCTAAGCGTGAAACGGACGTTGTGATGCAGACAGATTCAGAAAACGAGGAGAAGATTAGCAAAAGTGCTGACAGAGAAAGGAGAAACTTCGAATTGCGATAAATTGAATCACAGAAGAGAAAACATGAGCGAAAAGGTAACGAGAGAGGAATAAGAAGAGCGTAGATTGGGCTGAAAAGTGCAGGGACGATAGGAAAGAAGAACTAGGAGAAGTCCATGTGCGAGCAATTGGAAGAGGTCGCCGCCTGGTGCACTGCGTTGTTCGAATCAGGAGAGAATCCCGCTTGATCCCACTGGATGTCGGGACTCATTTGGCTATGAGGGAAGCAGCCCGCCGAAATCATGGGATCGCCCTGGAGCAGCGGGTTACCAGTCTGACACAGAGAGAGATGGCTGTTTAGAGGCCGAGCGGTGGAAAAAGCATGTAGTTGTCACCAACCTGCAGCGATGTCAAATCATCCATGGCGAGATCGTGAAAAGGGTGGATATTTTGGTGCATGCCGCTGTTGGACCAGGCGACCGTCGAAGACGGGGTACCGTACTCTGAGTTCGACGCGGTGGAGATGTGTCCTCCGCGCGCGCCGGGCACCGGGGGACTCAGGGGGCTATCAGCGGAAGGGGTGAAGTAGTGAAGACCGGAATTGAGGGGACTGCGACCGTACGAACTTACAGGACTTGCGATTTGCATCTCGGACAGTTGCGACATGAATCCTTGGGAGGGCTGAAATGTGCACATTCATTCTCTGATCGTCTCGGTGCCCAACGCCGACGTCCACTTCGTCTGTCTTTGTTTACAGTCGTCGACTATTGATCAATTTAAGAGATCGAAAAACAGTGAACTTCATTCGTTCGGTCGTTCCGAATAGATTTTTTAAGATAAGAAGAGGTTCGTCTCCTTACCAGGGAACCTGTGGGCGTTGCGATAGGTGACGCGTCGTCGAACGGCTCTTGTTTGATCGTTCGAGCGGGCGAAATCACGTTTGGAGGGGGAAAGGACGGCAGTGATGCGGGCGGCACGGCAACGCCATGTTTCTCCAATTGCGACTCAAGTTCCTGCAAGCAACTACCGTAATCCATCATTAGAAGAATGAGACGAACATACCCGGATACGGTCAGCGTACTGTCTAGCCGTGGCTTCGAGCTTCGAATTCTGCGTCTGCTGCTTCATGAACAAGTCGCGATCGCGCTGTAGTTGTCGGATGTAGTCGCAGGACGCCTTGAGAATCGTTCCTTTGTTCAACTTGATGTCTCTAAGATTCCTAGCTCAGAGTAAGGCAACCGCACCGTCGCGACTTACTCTGCTGAGTGTTTAGGAAGCATTAGTCCAAGCTCCTTGATGCGATCGTTGATGTTGTACCGTCTACGCCGCTCAACTGAAAACGCGCCAAATTCCCTCGTGCCAGACTGTTTAAGTGCGACGTACTCATGTTGTGAATGTCTTTTTTACGTCGATCCCTGTAGAAATCGTCTGGGCCCCCTCCTGTTTGTCCGTTCGGCTGCTGCATCTGACCAGGATTCGAACCTCCGCGGACCAGAGCTTCCATATCCAGGCTCGACGAGGGAGCACTCGAGGAGACGATTTGACGGAACGACGAAGAAGCGAGTGGCGATTGAATGGGAACCGTTCTTCCCGGAGAACCACTTTGCACTGAATTGCCTTAAAGGGCGTTCGCGGTTCAAGCAATGCGCGACCGATGGAACTACCTGACGAGCCGTTGATTGGGCGACTGGAGGAAGAGATGCGAGAGTTGTTTGACATGCCAGTCAAATTGTCGGAACACGAATAGCTTGCTGGTAGCTGAAACAAACGACAGATCTGCAAACGCGATCTCCAAAATTCGCGTCTTAGCGTTCGGACGATGGCGACGGTGGGAAATGGGAGTGTGAAGTGAAGTTTTGACCCTTGCTTATCAATCGAGCGCGTCCTCTAGAGGATCAAAAATCTACGACAACACAATTTCAAACAAATGAGAGCGACAACACGCACAATCGACAGGTATCGCCGAAGGTGCGTCACGTCAAAAACAATCGATTTTGTGTAGAAGTGATTGCGCGCGCCTGGTCGTTGCACCTTAAGTTCGCGGAACAGACTTACTTGACCAGGCTTGTTGCTCGTTCCACTGCGAACTTCGTCCTCGTACGAGAGCACCTCGTCGATGATGTAGTCTTCAAGCTGAAAAAAGGCGCGATCAGTGATCAGTCAGATCGGGAGAGGCGATCTCTGTTGTACCTCGTTATTGTTGAACGAACGCGGACTGTCGGAGAAGATTATTTCCGAGGAACTTTCTGCTGATCGCGAATGTCGATTCTGGCGCTCCGGATCGATCTAAATGAAGCCGTGTTAAGAGACCTCTGCGTGCAGCTTCGGTACCTGATATATATCCTTTGGAACAGCCGCATTGCGACTTGTTGGACCGTACATTTTCAATAATCTATATTTTGCAAACGAGTTTGGTCGGTGTTGGGAACTCAACTGGTTCACCAATGGATTATACCTTTAAGAGAAAAGAAAAACACGATTAGAAGAGCTCGAGGAAGGTGAAAGAAGATTCTGATGATTATTAATTATTGCGCGCACGGCTGCAGGCGAAACGCATACCTAAACGTGAACCCGTCAGGGCGATCAAGGTGACGACATTTCAAAGAGCGACGCAAAAACAGACGATCGAGCGAATTTGTGCGGAGAAGCGCAGCCGCAGAAAAGCAAAGAGAGCAAAGCGCGCGCTGTCTATGAACCGACGGTCTTTCGTAGTTTGTGCTTGAGTAGACGAGTAGTTGGCCGCAACACTACCGATGCAATAAGAAGTCATTGAAAGGGTACAGTGCCCCTAGGAGAGGTGTCAGGAATGAAGCGCCAACGTATCTGTGAAGGAGGCGCCTTTTCGCGTCAAATCAGAAGGTCATCGATCACCAACGACTATCGCTTAGTCGGCAAAGAAGGTTTTTCGAGAATCAATCGAATACCGAGTAGACATTGCTATGTTCTCTCAGCTGAGTGGTGGCGGAGAGAAGATGCACAATGTACCAGCCACGCAAGCGTCACTAAGGACCAGGAGAGGGCGCAAATTCCGTTTTCAAACAAACGAATGAGGCGAAGCGGGAGTGGAGAGTAGAGGAGAGGACTGTGACGTGAGCGAAGAGGATGATGAAGGGGTCGATTTGATGCGTATGTATGTGTGTGGTTCGATCGCATCGATTGCATGGAGAAGATGGCAGAGAGCCTCCAAGTCATCAAGTCGCGCTATCAGTCGCGCAAGTCGCAAACGTAACTTATGATCGCTCAGCGAACAAACGCGGCGGCGACAGTGAAACGCGAAGGAAATGCTCCGAGAAGTCGGAAGGTCGCGGGGAGTTCGGGTAAGCGACAAGAATAAGAATAACACTGGTTAAAGTGATACTGAACTGCGATAGAGTATAAATGGAGTCAATTCAACTCAGAAATTACTTATCAGCTGATACAATGCAGCCGCCGGACGTAGCGGACGTAACAGTCCGAGTGCAATCGTCTTGGCGGCCGCGAACAACGCTTTCATAAGATGGGCGGGAAGTCGAATCGCGCTATCAGCTGTTTTGGAACACTCGACGACAACGCGGTAATTGTTCGCGACGAAACTCTCGGGAGGTCAGAGGTGTTGAAAAGTGGAAATGAGAATGCGGGAGAGAGAGGCGAGCGACGTCGGCAAGGGCGCATATCAAGTGGACGGTCGGGAAGTGAATGTTTGGTGATTGAATGATAGCAGCTGGTGAGTGCGATCGATGGTGCGATCATTGGTTGCCAAAAACTTCGCGGTGGCGACGACCGCCGCGACACCGACGCAAGCAAGTCAAGTCGGCGGCGGCGACCACCATCGCCGCCGCGGCGGTCTACCAACCAGGCAGTAGTTAAAAGAGTGCGGGCGAGCGCGAGCGACAGAAACGTTTCGCAACCACGCAAAAGAGAAAGACGAACAGTGAAATAGTCGCAACACTGCGAAGCGGCGGAGTGCAGCGGCGGCGCGGAAGAGTGATCGACCAACTCCAACAGAACGCGAGTCCCGGCAGGCGAAGCGCAAAGGCCGCCGCAGAGGGCGACGACGACATCGGCGTTTTTCCGCTGCGTGCGAGCGCTCTCTGTGCAGCCGGAGGGACGGAGCGCAAGTGAGTGATGCGAGCGAACGACTGATGACTGCAGGAACGATGAAGTCTCCCATTTCTGCTCTCCGACCGCTCTTCTCCCCGCGCTTCTGTAGGCGGAAACGAGAAGAGAAGTGTGCATGCGCGCGGGTGGCGGTAGTTCGAAAGTTTGCCGGCAAGCGAGCGAGCAAGGCGATGTTCCGAACGGCGGGGTGCAAAGCAAACGAACTTCCAAGTTCTGCGCATTGGTCGTCGTTCTTTCTTTTCCTTTTTCTTCTTCTCATTCTGTCGCTCGGCACCCTTATCATTATCTCGAACAGCACCCGACGACCGATGGACCAACCAACATAACCTCCCGCTTCGTCCTTTCGTTTTCGGCCTCCGACGTCCGTTCTCCATCGCCGACGGAGCGACAAATCTTCGGCACATAATGACTGGCCCTTACTGCTAATCAGTAGCTAATCAAGCACTGCTGCAGTGCCACATTGCAACATTGCAGCAGAGAGAAGAAACGACTCTCGATCGCCCGGCGGCGATAACCGAGAATTCTGCGCAAAGAGCGAAAGAAGTAACCACCGAGAGGGAAACCAAGGGCGAAGTTGAAGAAAATAGCGGAAATTGCCACTAACTCAAATGGGAAGCGCAATTTCAGAGAGAACCGACAAGGTGAACCCGACAGGAGAGTAAACCGCTGCTTCACTCCTCTGAGCATTCTGTCTCTTGCGTCCTGCCCCTCCTCGAAAGAGTCATTAGTTATCCTAAGACGTTAAAGCGCGCGGCAAACTCACAGATCATAGCCGTACGTCACAGACAGCGACGTCGCTGGTGGTGCTGCTGGCAGCGATGGAGCATCGGTTGCGATGATCGCAATCAGTTGTTATTGAATCCGACACATTTGGAGGTTCGACTTCTCCGACTATTTGTTGTGGCGATTCCCCATCTCATCTCCGGTCTCTAATCCTTTGAACCTTGTGAAGTAGTGCAACTACCGTCTCCCTCTCATACGATTCGACCGCATTCTGCCCTTAGCAACAATTTTCCGACTCTTGCAATTCTCTCTAATTGGCAATCGAAACGCGCTGTTAGATGGCATGCGGATTCTCGGAGCCGGTGCTTTGTCTTAATTGCAACCTTTGATTCGCCCTCTAATTGGGATGCGCACTTACCCTGCGGACGCAAGGATCGCTGACTTGTTATTAACTCTCCTTCTCAGAAGTACACTTTTACTTCGGAAAGCAAGTCTTCTCTCGACGAACAGCCCAAAGAGACGATCATCGTGGTTCCGGTTCTTCAAACATCATTTCCTCGTTGCAAAACCAAACTCAAAGGACATGGCGATAAGCAAAATGCCGAATAGGTTTGAGGGCTTCACCAGCATTTGCTCCTGTTTGATTTAACCACAGGAGTTCTCGTCGACCGACCCACGTTTAGCAAAGTTTCATGATTTTTTGATTTGGATTTAAGAGGTTTTAAGCAAATAGAAAACAACTTACTGTAGCGGATCCAGCGTGGCTGAGTTGGAGTTTTCTCGGAGAGGTGGTCGCGGAGGGCTTCTGAACGTGACGAAGTTGGAGATTGTTTTCAAGCTGGGACGATCTGCGCGCACAAACGTTTGGCTAGTCGCTAATGGCAAATCATCGCAGAGCAGGACACCGTTTTTAGAGAGGAGGAGCTTAATCAAATGCAAAGGCGTGTTCTCTGTGCGCGCCACGAGCGTGAGAGTTACCAGGAGGAGGGAAACTTGGCTTTCGACTCAACTTAATCTCAGTGTCGAATATGAGCCGACACTTCACAAGCCGAGCCTAGAAGAAGCGAGTGGACACAAGTGAATAGACGAACGATCGAATGTACAGAGAGCGGGATTCTCGAAGGGGCAAAAGAAGTGCGAAGAAGACATAGAGATAACGAGAAGCAGTGCACTCGCGTTCAGGTTTTTAGCAGAAACCGGCCACTCAAGAAGCAATTGGAGAATGATCTTCGGAGGAAACCGTTCATCGACTCCATCGAACAAAAAATTTATGTTTGAGCGTGTCTTAGCATTGCCCACAATTGTAATACTGAGACGCCGCCCATCTGACCTCTGAGCTGATGAACTTTGCGTCACAGTGACTGTGGGCTGATAAGGACGAAGCTTCCATTTGCCTGGAGAGAGCGATGCTAATGGAACATACAGATCTACATGCAGACAGCGTACGCCAACGGCCTTCTTGTCCAAGCGCCAGAATTGGAGTTGAACACTCGTTCTCAGTAGAAGACAGTCTACATAGATGTAGTTCAACTGATAGAAGCACCGCATCTATACGACCAACAAACGATTAAACAGAAAATTGCACCGTTTATGCCTTTCTCCCTCTCATTCTCGAGAGGACCAACCCGGCCGTTACTTATCACTCCGCTTACCCACCATATTCCCCACTAAGGGGCGCCTCCTGTGCGCCCCTGAACGCGCCACGCCGCTTTGTGGGGCGAGCAAACAAGAAAGCAACTTTGCGCACAGCATTGGCGCTTTATCAGCCTTATCGCGGGGACGCCAGAAAGTAGTAATCACTTTTTGTGCTTTTCCATACGGACTGTTCGACGCTGCTCCCGAACGGAGTATCGGAGGGCGCAATGTTCATCGAGCAGGCATTGAAATGTGGCCCTGGGCTTACCGCGGACTTTGGCCAACGGCGATCGTTGGCATCTTATGAGAAGCAATCGGTGAGAAACTGAGCAGAAACATGAAATCGGTTCCGTGTAAATTGGCCGAATTTTTCTTCAAGCGCTTTGGATTCCCAGCGATACGTGGGATTCTGCTGCTCTGCAGAAAAACGATTCCAGAGATTGGAATTCCGAAAGTTTCAGCGAAGTAAAGTGTGAGAAATTTAAAGAGACTTTGTTTCGCCGCCGCCTATTCTCACATCTTACAAGATAACTATCAACATCGGTGTACGGTAGGCAAAAAAACCTAGTTAGCATGATTTAACACCGGCTCCTTTCTAAGAAACGGAATCTGTCAGTAGTTAACGGGATTTGGCGGCTCATTTGAGGGTCGGACAGCAAACATATTGCCAAAATGGATTGTTAATCCGTTTGCCCAGCGCTGTTGCTTAGAATAATGGATGAGCGAGTGTTGCGGCAAAGAGATGGAGAATTATCTTAATGAAAAAAGCACTTTGTGACGCAACCTCCGCGCTAATGGCGGTGACGACTAACATACTCGAAAGCCAAAAATAGAAAGTTCGAAGGAAGCTTTTGCAGCATGGAAACCGCAGCGGAAAGTGCACGCGAGCGAAATGAACAACAAAAGAAGAAGTTGCTCTTCTCCTTTTCGATCTCTAACCGATGTCATCACTAGCGCCATCAACGCGTTTACGGCAGGCTGTTTTCGGGCTCCAAAGGAAGTGAATTTCGATTCCGATAGATAAGGGGCGCTGCAACATTCTGCAGGCGAATTCATCGCAAACTTGTACGGAGTTTGGGGTTGCGGCGGCTGGATGGTGAGGAAACAACGATAGAAGAGAGTGGAGTACCGTAAACCGGTTGGCTAGACAGTTGCAGGAGGCCGTCTGTGACCAGCAAATGTAGGGATATTATTTCAGAAAAGGAAAAGCCGCAGCGGAATGCAGGACATCTGTTTCATAAAGAGTTAGAGCACTGTCTTCGTCGATAGCCACATAGATGCTCTCCCTCTCTCTCTCAAAGCTCAATGGCAATTGCACATACCAAAAGACTACAAGTATCAAGGACCCCTTTCCTTTTCTGCAAAAACAGCTCTGCGTTCGACTTCTCTCTGCGGCAAAGCGCAACTTATTCTGTTTGAAAGGAAGTGACCAACAATCACAGGCGTTCAAACATCGACGATTTCAACGAACGGATACTACGTTGACCACACGCTAGCCACGCTACTTCGCCAGATCACGTAATTCCCAAATCGCCTGGTGACACATAGGTGCAGGTGGCAAAAACGCGCTAACCTAGAGCTGGGGACATTGCACTAATTCGGAACAATTGAGAACGGAAGTGATTTGCACTGATGAGATTCTGCACATGGCAAGTGCGTTCTCGCTGAGAGTCCACAATGGATACAACACGAAGAGACTAAGCATTGCGGAAATAGTACTTTTGCACGAAATTTGACCAGAAAACAGAAAATGGAGCTAGAAATACAAGCGGGAACAATATTTGTGACTCGACTCGCTGGTGAATGCGAAAGGCGCGCTCAGAAACCTCTACTTTGCTCGCATCAGTTCAGTTTTTCTGAACGCATTGTCACAGTCAATCGCTGATTGCAGAAGAATCAACTGCGAATATCGCGCTCGAGTACATCACCTGCATAACAATGCTTTTGATCAGGTTTTGTAGCGAGAGTTGCGCTCCAAAATAGAGAATTGGAGAAGGAAACAAACAAAATATTTGCAATTTCTCTTCTGACTCACTAGGAGGCTGACGTTTTGGCTCTGCGTCATTTGTTGATTGTTGATTCGCTTGGAGGAACGCCAAGAATCGTGTCGGAGATGACAACATTTGATCAATTTGTGATTAAAGGGTACAAAGATCTGCGCTTCTTTGACTTCAACTTTGATTGCTTGTTTTTCTCCTTTCCAAGCGCAATTCACCGCGGACTGCGGTTGGTCGCTTTGTTGCTTCCTTGTTTTCGATTTGCGACTTTTGTTGCAAAACAAAAACAGATGCAAAATCGTTTTCCCACGCGCGATTATCAACGTTCCTCTCCCGTGCGATCTCTTTCGATCTCGCCGCCGTCTTATTCATCGTTTTTATATTTTGTTCGTTGAACATTCACTTCGCCTTTGCGGAATCGAGCACTGCTAATGAATGTTTGCCGTTTGTCGTTCTCGCAAGTGAATTCACGGATAATTACCTGAGGGATATTTAGCTTGAACGAAATTACAGACTACAGATCGGTCATAAGCTTGCAAAGCATCGCAAATCGTAAACGAGATGAAAGGAAGATGGAAATTAGGGATAACAGAAACAAACGCTTCTGTAAACTACAAGAATTGATGACAAAAATTGGAAAATCAGAGAACACGAAGGCAAAGAAGGTCTCGCTTGCTGAACCGATGATGAAATGAAGAAAGACAGGTCTCTTCTCCCGCTTCTGATATGGCGACGACGCCTGCGGAAAGGTCAACTCGACTCCGATATAAATAGTTGAAGCGTTCAGAAACGGGTTTCCAAACGTTTCAAAAAATTATGCAGTTGTGCATCGCTGATCGTTTAACGCCAACGCAAAAGTCAGTTAAAGATTGCAGCGTCCGCTGCTGCATGCAACAAGAGATTAGCGCGCGTGTACACGTGAAAAACGTCCATCGAAAGAGTTCGAATGAGGTTCCCCATTTGAAGCCCCGTGAACCTCCAAGGGTGAACTTGATTGGTCACCTCGAGCGCTGCTGACAATGAGTCATTCGGTAAGAGACACAAACTAACGAAAGCTGCCACATCTCCTCGTGGTTGTTGAGTAAAGTGAAACGAGAACTTTCTATAAACACACCGTTAGATGAAAGGAATAGACGGAGTTCGTTCTGTGAATTCGCTTCACAGCGGACGAAGCGAATGAAAGAATGTCGGACTAGAAGGCTTCAGGTGGCGAAAGAGCTTTTGTATTGTTGTCGCGTGATCTTCAAGTAAAGCTCTGAAATTCTTTTCGGTGTTTGAATATCCTTCAAAAGAAAGCATTCTGTACAATGACTGTGGCAGCTTAAGAGTTCACAGTAGAAACAAACAATGGAAATGTTAAAAGAGTTCTCTTCTGAATGCGAATGAGTTATTCGACATCTATGGAATTCTAAGTAGTCAGCATCCCGTGATCTTGGGACGCTTTTATGTCGCTTCGAACGTTAGTTTGCACTGAAGACAAGCTGAGCAGGGATGGATACTGGCTGTTTTATAATATCGGCAAAATGATTTGCTTTGTGTATCGTCGTCTCTGTCGTTGTTATTGTTTTAAACTGTATTTCGCCTGTTCGCACGCATAATTTGACTTTCGACATGTTATATAGTTGGTAATCATCTACGAACATCCAGAGGACACAAAGTGGCACCTGCAAATGGAAGAGTTTTGGGAGATCACACCTTTGGTGCAAAGGCGTCATTAATAGTGACCCCAGGGAAATGACATGTTACCTGAGGTGATCTTCGATTCGTTGCTGCCCCAACCCGAGTTACTACTAAGGATGGGTAAAGCACCAATTTGGACGTTAGGTATCAAAGATTGAGCCTGGAACGCGTAGCAGCAATCCTCTAGAGTCTCACTGCTCTGCAACCGTTGATCTGACCAAACAGCAAATGGATTGACTTAGAGGAATAGAACATGTTGCTTCACAAACGAAGCAAAGGGCAAAATCAAACGTTCTTTAAGTATTCGCTCATGTTCATAGCTTCTCTGAATGCAGAAGTAAGAAGGCAATGAAATTCTGGAGAAATGCGCGCAAATCCTTTCGAGTAGTCGCAACTATAAATCCAAAAATGTCGCAGAATGCATCCACTCAGACACAAATACCGTGTGGTTAGATTTTATTGTAACATTCGTGCAAACGACAAAACATGCGAAGTTGTAAGTAATCCAACTGGAACGTGAAGAGCATCAAAAGTTCTCAAAATCGAGGAAGCTTACAGTTATGCGGTGCAAGTTTATGCTATCAGTGGCAGAAGAGAGAGACGGAAAGGATTACATGTAAGTTCCTCAGATTGCTTTGCACGCGAGTGTCTTAGAACGATTAATGAAAAGAAACGAGCACTGGAGATGGAAAGCGGATGCGACAGAGGCGAGCAAGACAGCGATCTACCACAACGGTTTGCTGCTCAGAATGTGGGCCTTGCGCTGCTTCGCTTGGTTCGCTCGGTTAGCGAGTGTTCCCTCAGTGGAAGTGTCTGCTTCTGTAGGGTTGCCTTGTCCGTGACCTTTCGACTGATGTCCCGAAATAGCGCCTCCGAGCCAACGCGATTCAGTCGTGCCATTGGCATTCCCGATGCGACGTGGAGTCGCCGGGCGACGCCATCCTTCGGGTGCCGATTCATCTGGAAACCGAGGAAGATCTGTGCTCAACTATTCATGGAAAACCCACTTGCTGACTGAATCGAATCGAAGAGTTGCGGGAACACCACAAAGTTGGTGTTCTGCCAGATGGCGCTGTGCAAGTCGTAGTGCTTGTTGATGAAAGCGAGCAGAGTGACCGTGGGACTGTCGAACGCCATCCTCTCAATTTTCGCGCGCTCCGATTGCAACATGAAATCAAACAGAGCCTTTCCGTATCCCTTGCGCTGACACGAATGATGAATGTAGAAGTCCAGTAGACATAGAAGTTCCCCCTCGTACGTGTTTCGGTCGTTGTCGTAGAGAAAAAGCTTCTTGCGACCGACTTTAACGAGTCCCATCAGACGACTCGCTGACTTCTCCCTAAAACACCTCAATTTTGTGCCCTGTTACGAGCATAAACTAACTGGTCACGTTCCCACACTAGATAGAGGGTGTTGTCGGAGTGAATGAGCTTCTCGCAACTCGTCAACGGGCATTTCAAGTTCATCGCTTGCCCGGACATTTTGCAGAGCTCATCGATCGCTTGGTAGAGAGTCTCGTTTCTAAACCTGACTGATCCAATGTCTTCTGCCAGAAACTTACTGTAGTTGCTTGATGCGCATAGGATCCAGGCGGACAAGGGATGGACCGAGCAACGGCGAGAAATCGCTTTTCACTTCCATTCTGCACAACTGACTCGCGACGAGACAAAAGACGATTGTGGCAAATGTGAAGAGGAGAAGACGCTCCGCGCGAATTCAGTATGCACAATGCGATATTCCATGCATCCGTTACGAAGCTACAGTTACATGCGCCGTGCTAAGGATGCGCTCCTCCTTCCTGCCGTTCCGCTTGGAGGCGTTGGGAAAGCGAGAAGACGCCATTCAGAATTGCATATTGGGGATCCTGATGGATGCATACATACATGATCACTTTTTATCATTCGCGACCAGCAGAGAGAGGAACTGAGAACTCGAAATCCAAACTTAACGAGATACCCAGCAAATACAAGAGTACATCATGTTTTGAACTACAAAAGAAACTCCCATAGCAGTCAGTCCCAGCAAACGATGAAAGTCCACAACGTCAAAAATGGTAATAGTGATCAGGTGCACTGTTAGTTACAGCGACTACGTGGACAGTAGCAGGGAAGTGATACGAAGTGAAAGCTGGATATATCGACAGCATGAAGACCGAGAAGTCCGCATGTCTCTGTCAACTGATGCTTACTCTGTACAGTAATCTTGCAGCCGCGCGTCTCGTGCAACCTTCCATTCACCTGTGGGACGAATTCCCAGGCGGAGGACGTCAGACGTCATCACGTCTCCAGCGCGCCTCGGATCGTCTAGACGACAAGCCTTGGTGCCGATCGGTGTTTACCGTGAGCGGAGGCTTCTCTCAAGGAGGAAGACGCCCGGCTGGCAACAGCAGATGCGCGGCAAGGATTCAACAGTGGACTCAAAACTGCGGTCTGAGCACCCAACGCATGTTGACGACCTGTGGTGGCGTCCTTCGCGGACCGCGGTGGAAATCACACGTGGCGCTGTAGAGGGAAGTGTCGCAGTGAAACGGACGATGGTGGGAACGAGAACAAGGAGAATAATCTCAGAGAGATGAAGCGCTGAGGCGACATCGATGCTTTCCGTTCCGTTGTTGAAGAGAACGCTGACTGGTTAGCTACAAACTCTGTAACTCGCGTCAGCTGCGATTCCCACGATCGTTCGTTTGACTCTGGAATGCGAGAAAACGTCTCCACAGCGCCTGTGTGGCGATCGGTGTTGAGGCTTCGCTTTTCCGTGCATCGCGGCCCTCCGTTCTCAAGAAAGACTTCTGTTGAATTGGAGGAGCGTTTCCAAGACATCACTGCGTCAGTTCAGAGCCTCAGAAACGTCGCTGACTGTTAGGGCGCTTGCTGTGTTAGGGGCTGTGTCAGTGAGGCGACATTGATGTCCCCGTTCCGTTGCTAAGAAATTGGTCTACGAAATCTGTCGTCTTTCCCCGCGATTTGTTCCAACACGACGCTTCCCTTCACAGAAGTTCTGTTTGGGCGTTTTCGTTGCGCGATCTGTTACCGCGAGCGGAGGCTTCGCCAACGGAGACGCCCGGCTGGCGATAACAGATGCATCGCCGTCGCGCAAGCCGAGCGAGAGGAGGCGGTTGGCTTCGCGCCCTCCTCCTGTGCAACGTTCTCGTCTGTTTCAGAGTAATGTTCAACAGAAGAACAACGGACCTCCAGCGAGCGCCAACGAGAATCCGATCGCAAGAAGGCGCAGCAGGAGCGCGAAGCGGAGATCAAGTTCCAGATCAAGGCGTACCAGGCGCGAGCTCCGGCTTTCATGAAGGAGAGCGAGCAGAAGCGGCGCCTCCACTCGCAGATGCAGGAGACGCACGGCTACACGGCCGCGCACGTGGAGAAGCTCAACGTCCCGTTCCGCCCCAGCAACTCCACCGCCCGGGACTTCAAGGGCGAGCAGAAGAAGCGCGATGAAATGCAAAAGTGCCACGAGAAGCGCGACGGAGAGAAGAACTTCCCGCCATTCTGATTCCGCAACGCCCGCTTCCTCGCCATCGCCTGCCTGCTTGTATCCTCTCCCCTTCCTCAGCTGGTGGTGCCTCAGTTCTCCTCGCTTCTTTCTCCGTTTCCTTCATGCTGTTCTGTCCTGTTTTGGTTCCTCGCGTGAACACTAAATGGAGCTTTTTCATTGAAAAGAGAGCTTGTGACACAAGTTTGATGTCCACCGCGGTCCGCGAAGGGCGCCACCACAGGTTGTCAACATGCGTCGGGTGCTCAGACCGCAGTTTTGAGTCCACTGTTGAGTTCTTGCCGCGCATCTGCTGTTGCCAGCCGGGCGTCTTCCTCCTTGGGAGAAGCCTCCGCTCGCGGTAAACACCGATCGGCACCAAGGCTTGTCGTCTAGACGATCCTGTTGACGTCCTCCACCGGGGTATTCATCCCTACAGGCGAATGGAAGATTTCACAGGACGGGCGGCTGCACGGATTCGGCGTCTTCGTCAACAGATCGTGCAACCAAAACGACCAAAAAACGATCAAGTCATCAATTACAAACAGAGCAGGGTTACTGAAGATTGAACCATCCGGCAAAATGAAACCGGCAATACCAAAAGCGAAAGTCCGATCTTTGATTGCATGGTTGCTGAATAGCTCGCTCACGCCAATATTGCAAACATGTCTTCTTTACCTTCTTTTTGCAGAAGAAACCCATGGATTGACTGTTTATTCGTCTATGTCAATTCCATGTCCTGAAAATCACTCCGATAGGGTCTGCGACGAAGCGATGCACTTCGTTCCCTCGCCGCGTTTGTCCCTTTACAGGCGGACGAAAGTGCAAACCATCTGGTGCTACAACGACGGAGGAGAGACACCGAAACGAGGTCTGCCTGGCTGGAGGAGACCCATTGCGGCACGATCGCGGCACTGTATGTCTGCTCCTGTTCGTTCTCGTTTACCATGTTATTCCGTGATGTTATATGCACAAGACGAAGGTCTATTCCACTTGCTTTCACTCTTCCTCGGTGCATTCTTTCGCAATCGTTGTTTTGTTGTGATCTCCTGCTAATTGAGCCTAATTGAACGTTTTTGCTTTGTTTTGCGATTGCATTCACCCTAATCACCGCGCGATTTCTCTTTTTCATTACCTTCTTTCACCTCAACTCGAAAACCGTTATAGCGAAGAAAATGAAGGACGTATAGTGAAGGAGAGGATGAACGCCAAGGTGTTAACACATTTATTCCGCTGCTCTCATTAGTGAAAACTCGCTGTCTCCGAAAGCATATTTGCTCCGCACGTATCCGCCCGTTTTAACAGCAGCGGCGATCATTTAAATTCACGCTTTCTATAAAACACCTCTGTCATCATCTTCTTCTTCGCCACGTTTGACTCCGCTTCCCACTTTCACCCAGCTTTCATTCCCTCACTTCGTTCACTCCTCCCTCAGTCCCGTCCGGGGACACCAAATTGACGCCCGACGATAAAGAGCGAGTGAGGAAGAAGACCCCGAGCGATCCTCCTTCCAAACTCCGCCCTGTGAACAACACGGACGATAGCGTCCCGAGCCTTAGGACGAGTGCAGAACATTTTTATCGCTCTGCGCGACTTTGAGACTATGTGTTCTACCCGCCTCTGAGCTGTCATTGTACAGATGCCTTCCTGAAGAAGCCGCTGGTCTACTATGCTGATCGAAGTGACGACGCGACTACTCATACTGTCGTCGCTTCTGTCGATCAGCGCCGACTCCCTCGAGTGCATGAGCTGCGTCAGAACCCCTCACTCCACTCAACTGGACCGTTTCCGAGTTACCACTCGTTTGATCCGACCTGAGTGCGAGATGGAACCCGTGCCCTGCGATCGAGACCAGGACGCGTGCGTTACGATAAGCATGCACATTGGCTCCGGACAATTCTGGATGGGTGCAGGCTGCGACAGACGCTCCAACTTTCGGCATCTCCACTGCGAGAACGTTAGAACTCTCCAAAGAAATGTTCAGCTTGGATTCGTGAACGAACGCCGCGCAGTGCAAAGGGTCTGTGTGTGCATCACCGATCGCTGCAACCGGACGTCGTCAAACCTCGCTCATCCTCTGCTTCTGCTGCTCTCCCTCGTCTTTCTACTGTTGCCACTTTGATCAACAACGGGTCACGACTTACTTAACGGGTGAAACATGTATCTCAACTCAAAATGGATCTCCACTCACATTGAGCGAATGTTGACAACAGTGAACCAGCAAGAAAACCCGCATGAAATGAAAGAAGACAAATCCAACAAATTATTGAGGCCTCGACTTGTGATCCGTATCGTCGTCGTTCATGATCCGCTCGTTCATCTTCAACGTGAGCTTTTTCAATTCATTGTGCTCCTTCTCGCGCTGAGCCTGTCGCATCCTCCAAGACTCTTCCAGATTCTTCGGAGTGTCGAGCGAGACTGATTTCAAGATGGTCTTGTTTCCCTTTCCGCGTGTAAGTAACGCCATTTTCATCTTTTCAGGCTTCACAGGTTCAGCAGTTTCGTAGGCGAGACTCATTCCGGAAGAACCGACATCCGTTTCTGAAGGAGTGAGGAACGTTGATTGATCAAACGGAGAACGAATACACTTACGGAAAGATATTTTCCGGTCGAGTTTCTGGATCGCTGATGGAGGGATCGTCAGGTCGGCAGCTGGAGCTTTGACAACGACTGGTGCAGTCTAAACGGTAGGTATTTTAGTTTCCCTATTAACTGCTTATGCTAAGCACAATCGGAGCGAATTCATTATTAGTGCCTGAGGTCAAATATCGGGCAAATTGAAATGCAACTCTTGAGTTTCATGTGCGCTGTAGGGAGGTTATCCGTCCAAAAATTAGAAGCAGCGCTGGAGAAGTTGTCAGTATTCAAAGTTAGCAGCACTTGCGCATTTAAAGTACCCACTATGACGATAAAAGCGGCCGTAGGATGAACGCATGATAAAGAAATTTCGCAAAGGAAAATTGGATTTGAGGAGGGTATTGACGGAAATAGCATTTTCACCGTCTCCGTTGAAAACTCGAAAGAACCTCTTCCAGTCCGTTTCGATATGTAAATACGATGAGTAACATCGTCCCCCAAATAAACTAATTATGCACTACGACCCCATTTGGCAATCTCTTCACTAGTCGTCAACTTTGTGCAACGTTTCCAAATTGGAAGATCAATAGCATAAGTGAGCATCGGAGTCTGGCCAGCAGCTCTAAAGCAAAAATTAGGACGTCACAACAATGCCAAAATTTAAACGCAAATTTCCCTCGTGATTATAATCAAATCAAATTCGCCTCCGCTACGCAATGACGCCGCCGCCGCACCAGCAAGTTAATTCATTCGATGCGCGGTCCACGCCAAGTGGAAACAGCAACATTAGTTGAGCGGCTTAGTGTGGCGAACATGGTGTGGCGGTGATTTATCCCTTCCCCCTCAAACCGAACGCTCCAACTGAGTTCGTGCCGGCGGCTCTTACCATATACGCTTCGTTTAGCATTCGATCAAGATCGTTCATAAACTGTTCGTCTTCCGGCAGAACGCGGCGCTCCGTGTGCACGTGGATGTGCTCCTCTTCGTCGTCAACATCGCTCAGATAGTCTTCATCCTCCTCATCTCTGAAATGTCACTTTCGTCATCATGTAAAACGTTTGAGAATGAAGTTTGTCCTCAAGGTGTCAGCTTACAATCTACCGTATCATGCATCTCCCAAGACATCAAACAAGGAGCTCAAACAGAATGCGCTCTTCCCATCACAGCATCAATTATTTAGACTGTTGTCGGATAGCGCTGCGTCCAGTTGTTTGCCAAGAGCGCCAAACTTTAAACTCAATTACAAACGAACCGTTCTCTGTCGGATTCTTGTTCATCGAGCTCTTCGTCGTCCTCCTCGTCGTCTTCCTCATCACCGTCTTCTTGTTCATCGTCGAACGCTTCACGGTCGAACTCCTCCTCGTCTTCATCTTCGTATTCAGGCTCTGTTTCATCTCCGATCTCGTCACCGCCCTCTTCCTCTATGATGTCGTTCAGATACCGCGAATCCTCGCCAAACTCTTGAGGGTGCAGTTCCCTGCGCGCTTCAAGGATCTGCAATTTTTTTGGTTAGTTGGCCGCTGTTAGGTGCAAACGAAGTTACACAATAAAATATTTAAATGAGCTTCAGCCGCATGCACTGAGCCATGAGCTAACGACTCAATTCACTTTGAAACATTCTGATTTCCTCTTTGCGCTATCTCATTTGAATTCCAGCAATATTGCAATCATAACGTAATGTTCGAAGCTCCGCAATCTTTGGGCAGACCGCCAACATGATCGCCGACACCAGACAAGTGCATCTCCGTCAGCAACAGCTGTTCTTCTGCCAATCATCACATCAAACTTCGATATGACAAAGAAGACAATGTCGATTACTCGAACACAAGCGATGTGCAAAACCGCAAGGTGTACTTGGGGGTTTTTGAGACCCCGCTACACAACTGCCGTTTAGGAAAACTTGCCTTGTTACGGAACGATCTTTCAACCCTCTCGACCATGTTGTTCGCCGCTTCCAGAGAATCGGGGAAGTCGTCTCGATTCAAGTCAAGCATCATTTCAGTTATGCACGCCTCAATTGCAAGCGGGATTTCACCCCATTCTTCAGCGTTCTTCTGCCAAAAATTCTTTTTCGTCCAATAGAAACGGTAGAAGTACGGAAGGAAGATATCGAGCTTTCTTCTTCGCGATCCCTTCTTGAAATAGTCGCTGATCACGCGGCAGAGTTCCGCTACGAGACGAACGCGCAGCAGATTTCGAGGGTCTTCCATAGCGACATTGAAACTAATCAATTGATACAGTACCTTAAAGAGCTTGATAAACTCCGGGAACTTTGATTCCAATGCTACCTGCATGAGAATTCTACATTCACACATTTCATAATTGTACAGATATCCCAGATAGACGACGTCGGCTATGGTTTGCTGGCTAACTGTGAGAACTCCAATTTCGAGAGATAAACGAATCCTCTCCAAAATATTGTCGAGAACTTCTGGAAAGAGCCAGTCATGGTGCTCGGATAAGGCAGCGACACATTGAGCGAGTTGATTTATGTTTCCAAAGGGAACATTAGTGGGATCCGAAATAACTCCCAGAGCAAAAGCTGCAATAAAAAGAGATATTAGTTTTTTTTCTCCACATATGCTCTCCTCACCTCCGGTATCGTCGTCGGCCCAGTCGATCTTCCTCAAGGTGGCCACTCGATTGGTCCTCTGATTCAAGCGTTGCATGATGTACTCTTTGTCGACCGGCAACCGGGTGTCAATGAACTCCGTTGAATCCTCTGGTGGGACCACAGAGTAGTAGGCGTTATCAAGCAGAATCTGTTGTCGCGGATCCTTGATTTTCTCTTTCTTGCGATTCATCACTTCGAGAAGAACTTTCATTTTCGAATGGCTCTCCGGTGATTTGTAGAGGAACGAACCGACTGATTCGATCAAACAGCACATCAAGTCCACATTCGATTGCTTCAGTTCGAACATCAACATGCGCAGACAGTTCAACGCTTCCGCCTTTGAAACCACACCAAATTTTATCTGAACAACGAGAAGGAGACATGAGTGAGGGGAAACGCAATCAGTTACCAATTCACCGGTGAAGTTGACAACGTAAATCTTAACTTCCAAGCGCTTTCTCCCAAATTTTACGTATTCTCTGAAGAGACCGATGAGTTCCTTGCAAATATCGTTAACGTAATCAGGATAAATCTGATGGATCGTTGCAAGAAATCGGGCAAAAAACGGTAGCAAATCAAGTCTGAAAATCAGGATTTGCTTTCTGGTTGCTTAATTGATTGGTTTACCTGTCTTTCGGAGCACCTTCGATCATGTAGACAGAAAGACGCTTTCTGTTTCTTTTGTTCTGGTAGAGTTCAAAGGCGAAATCTTGAGCAGCGCGGTCGATCATTTCGCGGTTGATTGAGTTTGAGAGCCTGTCTAGAAACTCGTCCATCCGTCGTCGATTCTCTTCGCCGGAAACGGCGCTCTCAGCAGGAAGACTTCCGGATACTGATTCCGTTCCATGAGACTCGTCGTCAGAAAAGGATTGCTCCTCTTCCGACTCCTCTTCGTCGAAACTTCCCTCTTTCTCCTCCTTCCTATCCTCCTCTTCGTGCTCCTGTTCCTGTTCTTGTTCCAACTCGGTCAAGTCAATATCTTCAATTTTCTCACACAAATCTTGAACGGCTCTAAAAAGCGTTCTTGTTTTCAGTAAAGAGGCAATTTCACGAACCCTCCACTTCCGGCAGCGCTTACATAAGTGTCTTCGGTTTGAGCATTGATTGATCCCGCTACACGGCACAGATCGTGAAGATTCTCGTAGAATCTTCTGGTGTCATCGTCGGGCCATAAGAGAATGCGTCCCTGGTTGATGTCAGCCGATAGCTGCACTGCAGCCAATTCGTCTTCCTCATCGTCGCTGGGTTCCTCGGTCATAGTCGGCACATTAATGCCCAGACATTCACCTAACTCTCGTCCGTGCTGGTAAAGTCTCACAAATTGCGCCTTCAGTTCGTCGAACTTCACGCGATCTTCGTTTGACGCATCACCTAGAGTAAACTGTATTTCAAGTTCATGGGATCCACTCACCTCTGGTCCTTTCCTGTTTCTTGATATGACGATGGACCTTGTTCATGCTCACTCGCACAGCGTTCGCATGCTCTATTAGCGATCGCATGTAGTCACGAAATAGCTGTCCGATTGTTCTGCGTTGTTCGGGTACGAGAGCGGATGAGCGAGGTAGATCGCCGCTTGAATTGCCCGGAATCGCAGGCACCACGTCGGTCATATCGACAATAGCGAGTGATTTGCACAACGGCAGCAAGATTCCTATATTTACATGTTCAGCTTTGTCGCTGATCATCAGACAGGAGAGTGCATTTCCCAGGAGCTGCAGACCTTCCTTGCAAGAAGCGAAAACTCCATTGAGTACTAGTTCCGCCAAGAAGCTGAAAAGGAGCTTTTAGTGGGTGGACACGAATTTGATGAAAGAATCATCGGCTGCAGAGAATTCAGCAGATGCCGTTGAAAATATCAGTTGTTCGGAATACACAGTAAAATAGAAAGCTTGAAGAAAAACAAACCGAATGTCCACTCGCAGCTTTGATGGATTTGTTATCTTGTCGCTCTTTTTGAAAGGAATCGTTTTCTTGAGCTCCGAAATCAAGTTTTCTGGGAATGTTTTGTATCGGGACGATAGAAACACGCAAACGTCGACAACATTTGTGATTTCACTGCTTTTGAATTTGGCTTCAGCGATGCTCGCAGCGAGTTCGTCGAGAAATTTTGAAAGGTTGAGCTTCTGCAACTCGGGCATTAGCGAACTGGTCGGAGTTGACGCGGTTCCAATATTTCGAATCTTTTTCATGAACGCAGTCGTTTTCTTAAGAGTAGAATCTAATCGGCGCAGACCGTCATCGTCAAGCTTCTCCGTGTGCAGAACCTTCTAAACATTCTTGCATTGAACAACTGCCATGTCACAAGAAACAAACCTGGGAGTTGTGCTCTTGCTGAACATGGCGTTTCTCCAATTCGTCCATGTATTGCTTCCGTGGATTAGAGCCATTATTTGCTGGCATGCTATGTAAGCCTAAAATTGTGAAACAATAAGCAGTGAATGAAATAGCTCTCGAGGAAATGCGAAAAAAAGAGAATGGGCAAATGAAATTCGACGCGCCCACCGCACGGACGAGGTTTACAAGCGCGCCTTATGTCGATCCGTCCGAAGTGCGGCATAGCTTTTTGGAGGAACACGCTGACAACAGTTCACCAAAGAAGCGGTACTATAAAACTCAGATGCGCTCGCGGCCTTTTGACCACGCTAATACGCATTGAGACCACCAAAGCAACAATCCGCGCACTGCATGCGTTTCGCTTGCATCGCAACGACAAATGAAAACAGAGTGATTTGTTCAAGCGTTTATGCGGGAACTTCGCTAGCAGACGTTTGAGCCAGACAGGCAAGTTTTCCAATATGGATCCAAAACGTCATTCGAGAAGATAACAGAGAACGCAAACTGTGGAGTTCAATATCGGAGCGGCAGGTCACGTGCATCAATCATGCAAAATTTGCAGCTGTTAAGTTATATTCATTCAGTTTAATGGTGTGAATGGGGCGCATGGCGTTGTCGGCTCTCGAAATGCTGATTTCATTCGTTCAATCACAATCATAATCAAATAAGAAGCGATTGGAAATTTTGGCACAAAACGTAGTTCTTTTGCTTGTCTATGATAGTGCCAAACAGCTCAGGCACATTCTATTTACGCCTTGCATGTACAATAGGTAATTGCACTCCTTCGAAGAGCTTTTGTTCGATAATCAACTGCAATGCATTCAAAGCGAAAGCTTTCTGGACAACATTCTGAAACTGCCAAACTAGTCGCACTGACTTTATTACAACTTTCATTACAACTTTCACTTGCATCTACCTTGGACTGATCTATCAGCTCGGAAAGCAAATCTGAAACTGCATATGCAAAACATCTGGACGATGTTTCGATCGAATCTGATAATGCGAGAATGCGCTGCATTGTACCGCATGCCCCGAACGTTTTCAACGTTCCTCCGTATCTGTGAATATCAAAACGCTTGCTTGAAGTGCACCGAATAAAGTCATATTTGCAGAAATGCAAAAACGAAGAAGAAGGAGTCTTTCTTTATTAACAAATAACTTTGCGCTTTGGTATCTTATTTACATACATCGTTCGTTTTCTCTCCCAACGCTGATTGCTCTTATTTGCCAAAGTTGAAGAGATTGGGACGAGTCTGGAGGACGCGGTACTTCTCCTTGCGTTTCAATACGTTGTTGGAGGGTTCGATTGTCTTCAAAGGAGTGAACTGATTTGCTGAAAGAAAGATGTGTTTTTTAGGTCAGCAGGTTTGCGATGTTACTTGGAATCGTGCATTCGGCGTTGCGCGGAAGATAAACATTCATGAAGGGAACGTAAGTGGGATTTGCTTTGCTGTTCGTGCTGTCGTAAAGTTCACATGTGAACACGCTACGTCCACCGACGAGTCCATACACAACAGCTTTGCAATCCTGTAATTATTTGAGTTATTTTGATGTGCGAAGCGTTGTTTAACCTGATCCTGGAGACAAAGGGCCAAACACTGGTCTTCGGTGGTGTCGTATCCCTCTGCGGCAACCTTGTACGGCTTTCCCGGAAGCGCCAAATCGCGGTCGCTGTACTCGACGAAGCATTTGCAGAGAGAACACGGGTTTCCGAAGTGATCTGAAAAGCTCATGTCAGCGCAGTCATTGTGCCAAAACAACGCGATCGTTTTCCTCCACTCACTCAGAGATCATATTTGTCTTCAAAGCTGATTGCTATCTGTCCAACTGACTTGCCCTCTCTCAAGGTGCCTCCCGCCTGCGGCTCTCGCCGCTCTAGTTCTCAACTCAAGAGGTGCAGATGGCCTCCCAAAGCAAGACGCGCTTCCGGGCGCGATGCTTACAACAATTGCCGATTAGCACAATGATGATAGGACAAATTGCTCGATGGACAGTAAATCTTTCCCTGAGGTGTTACACTGTCGCAGAAGCGCGCAGACGCGACGCGGCCCTCGGCGTTGCAATAAATCATTTTGCCGCGACAAATTGAGTGCAATGATTTCCACAAACATGTGTATCGGAGAGCAGTCGGAGAAAGAAGTCCGGAATATCCCATGCCATTTAGCTAATGTCTCACTTCTAAACGATATGAACGACCCAGCTCGACTATTGATTTCATGCTATGCAATGCGGAATATTTAGAATTGAAAGTTTGGAAATGAAAGATTACGGCAAGGGCTGTAGGGTTACGGTAGGTGATGCGGGACTTACTTGGTCGATCGCTGGCAAAAACGGAGATCGGAAGAAGGATGAGCAGAAGGAGAGCGAGTGTACGACCGGAGGACATGGTTCAGAAGACGATTTGAATTGATTTTTTCCGTCTCCTTCCGATTGCGTACCTTTTTATAAGCGCGTGCAATTGGGTCACTTCAATTTTCCGTCATTTACGGAACAAAGGCTGCACGGGCGGAGATATGCGGACGGGGTGAAAGTGACCGACGGTCACTTTCTCACGTCAAACAGACAATTGTGCAACCCGCAGAAGAGAAAGCGTCACGAACGAAGAGGAAATGTTGAAAGAGGCTGTGTTGGAACCGGTCGCGATTTGCAACAATTTGTTGTGCGGAACGCGTTGTTGCGAACTCTCTTTATTGCTGGTCGTTCGGTTCAATCATCCACGACGCTGTTTCTTCCATTCTCTCAGCCCTCAATCCGCACACAGTTGTCCGCATTTTGAAACGCTGATGATGGGCTCGTCAAACTGAGCCAAGAAAAACGCAATAAATCCTCGCCCTCACTTTCCCGCCATTAAACTTAGCATCGGTGCTCCCCGAAGCGATCGCAATTCAGTGATCAACAAGTTCAATACAGTTCTACCTGAACTTATGGATGTAAACGACGATTTGTGTCTTTCCGTCGGTCTGAATTGAGTCTTCGGAGATCGCCACAAATCAGAGCTTTCTCCAAATGCCCATTAATTGGGGCGTAATTGCAGCTCATGAGCTCCTCTTGTTTGTATGTGCGCGTTCGAGGTCCAGACAAAACGAGAAGGGCAAATAAATAAGTGCGTCCTATAGGCAGCACCACTTAGGAATGTTCACACATTTTGCAAATATTTAAATGCGATTGTTTTCTTCATATTTTCCTCTAACGTAAAAGCGGTGCAGAAACGCTTTCCCGTTAATGGACAACTCATTTGATGATCAGCTGACGATTGAAAAGACGTTCCCGGGACAGAACTATTTTGCACACGTAAATCAAAGACGAGTTGGCCAACCGACGTCTCTCTCCCACTCATTCACACCTGTTTGTGGGTCAGTCGGATTGCTGACAAATAGCTCTGTGGGTTATCATTGCGGATAATCATATTGGAGATATCACGCACATAGACCGACCAGCTTAGGCAGCTGCTCTCTCACCGCCTCCCTCGTTCAACGATCGTCGAAACTCAAATTTCGTGTAGGTGCAGTTCGATTATTCCTTCGGAACCACTTGGAAGACCGTAAAGCTGCTGATTATGCACATTTCAACTGACAAGCAAAGGTGTCGGTAAATGGAGCGCAAACGAGTCTTTGTCAGAGGAACTAACCGAATTTGCATTTCTAAGCGCCCTTTTTCTCTTTTTGTATTTACTTCAAAAAGCCGTGAACCACTTGGGCCGCCGTCGATGATGTCCCCAGCCAAGACAAAAGCAGGAGGTGTTTCTCGATCAAGTGTCTCCACTCTTCTAGCCACATTAAATGGGAGGGACGCATCTTCAGAGGCCAAATTTTGCCGCCGTCTTCCTTGCCTCAGTCAGCTGTTAAAACTGAGTCGTCGGGCGCTATAATGTTTCTTCTATCGTAGGTCGTCCGAGCACGGCGTCGGCCGGCCGTGTCCAGAGGGCACTGGTTCCGTGTATTTATTCTTTTTTCGTTATTAAAACAAATGACTTTGCGTCTCTAAGCGGGGGAATTCAAGCTTCTAGTCTCCATTTCAGGCAATCCGATTCATTGAGCCGTCTGCAGGCAGCGTCTCAAGAAGCCGGTCATCATAGCTCCGTCTGAGAAAACCGGCGGCACCGCTGAGGGTGCCAATATGGTCGCTTCAGTCGACTCGGTACCGAGAGATCGGTGGTCATCATGGGCCGACTTCATCATGTCATGTATCGGTTACGCCATTGGTCTAGGGAACGTTTGGCGCTTCCCTTACTTATGTTACCAGAACGGCGGTGGTGAGTTCAGCATTTACGAGCGTCCTAATTGTCTCATTTCTCTCGTCGTGGGGGCGAAGGCAATTTGTCAGATTTGACGAGCATTTTTGACGAGATTTATGCGAGCAAATGTTGACTCTATCGCTGGCTGGCGAGCGCTCAAATGCGGATCGTCACAGCGACATAAAACAATCAAATTAACGCGGTGAAAGTGCGTGAAAAGTGCTCGGACATGTTTGTTCGTGAAGAATCGCTTGAAGCTGCTAGCCGACAAAATCGATTTATTGAAAAATTCCACATTAATCTTCTCTTTTCATTCATTTTTTGATTGTCTTCGTTCGGAAGTGGCTCCTTTGTTCGCATAGACAATCATGGACATCTTGTGCATATGAAGTGGTCTTAATGAAATTTCCCGATTAAACGCACTTCACGCCTCGTTTTTGTCTGTTTCAGGGGCTTTCCTAATTCCCTACGTGATATCGTTGGTCTTCTGCGGTGCGCCGTTGTTTATTCTCGAAACATCATGGGGCCAACTGATGAGCGTCGGTGGACTCGGAATGTTCAAGATTTGTCCCATCTTCAAGGGAGTTGGCATCGCCGCTGCTATCATGGCCTTCTGGCTCAACATCTACTACATCGTTGTGCTGAGCTGGGCGATGGCCTACTTGGTGAACTCGTTCCGTTCGGACTCCAATGTGCCGTGGCGATCATGCGATAACTCGTGAGTTCTATCAGCGCACAATATCTCAGACAAGAACTTGTAGCTGGAACACTGCCCGTTGTCGCTCAGAGTACGATCCTCTCCCATGCGCAAGCAACCGTACCATCGCCGATTACTTCAACGTGAAAGCGCTGACCAGCGACCACTTAAACGAGTACAAGAAGCAATTCTTCATCGGTACCAAGAGCAACTGGACTGTGTGCTCTGTGGCTGACTTGTCAGTTCAATCTCCGGTGAAGGAGTTCTGGAAGTAAGAGCGACATTTCAACCTTCAGTTAACGCTTCAATGTTCAGTGCACGCGTTCTCGGGATCAGCGATGGAATCGAGAATCCCGGCGCCCTGCGCTGGGATCTTGCGCTTTACCTCCTCATTGCTTGGGTCATCTGCTATCTTTGCATCTTCAAGGGAGTGAAATGGACTGGAAAGGTCGTCTACATAACTGCCTCGTTCCCCTACATCATGCTCTTCTGTCTACTCATCCGCGGTCTCACTTTGCCAGGAGCGAGCTTGGGACTCGAATTTTATCTGAAACCGAACTTCAACAAACTCTTCGAGTCGAAGGTTTGGGTCGACGCAGTGACCCAAGTCTTCTTCTCCTACGGCCTCGGACTCGGCGCTCTGGTTGCGCTCGGAAGTTACAACACGTTCCACAACAACGTCTACAAGTGAGCGTCCCCTGCGGAAGCCAATTTCAATCCATTTTCAGACAAGCGATGACTGTTTGTCTCGTCAACAGCGGAACGAGCGTATTTGCTGGATTCGTCATTTTCTCGTTTATCGGATTCATGGCAACGCAGCAAGGGAAGACAGTGGAGGAAGTTGCGCAATCCGGTCCAGGCCTTCTTTTCTTGGCCTATCCGTCCGGTATTCTGCAGCTGCCGTACACCCAAGTTTGGTCAATCCTATTTTTCTCAATGGTTCTCTTCCTCGGAATCGATTCACAGGTTTTCATTCCTCTCCCTAACTGTGCAATTCTAATTTGTACTTTTTCGTTCTGCACGATGGAAGGCTTCTTCACAGCTATTATCGACGAATTCCCGCATCTGATCCGCGCCAAGAAGTACGGTAGAGAGCTATTCGTGCTACTGGTCTGCATCATCAGCTACTTCTGTGGTCTCTCAACGGTCACAAATGTAAATTTCCGCTACGGCAATCCATTACTGATAGCATGAATAGGGAGGTTTCTACGTCTTTCAATTGTTCGACTTCTACGCCGCGTCCGGTTGGGCACTTCTCTGGCTCCTTTTCTTCGAATGCATCGCGATCTCGTGGAGTGTTGGTAATTCGATTATTCCTGTGCTTCAATACCAAAATGCGCGGTTCAGGCATCGACCGCTGGTACGAGCATATGAAGCATATGATCGGCTATTACCCTGCCGGATGGTGGAAGTTTTGTTGGGTGTTCGCAACGCCCACAGTCACTATGGTAGGCGAATCGTCTGGATCTGTCTGTGAATATTGGTCTATTTCAGGGAACCATGATCTTTGGCCTCGTTAAGTATCAGCCTGTCCGAATTGACGCTTACAACTACGACTTCCCTGTATGGGGACACGTCTTTGGATGGTTCCTCTCGCTATCGTCTATGCTCTGCATTCCCATCTACGCAATATGGATTTGGGTCACCACAGAAGGCACCACTTCGGAGGTAAAATCGAGTTTCCCTTTGAACCTAACCAACTTTGCATTCAGAAAATTGAGAAACTTTGCCGACCAAACATCCGCGTCGGACCGGACGACGACGAGGCGAACTACGGCGAACAAATGGAGGAATTCGCATAAACAGCTTGATCTCAACTTCGACGCATACCATGACTATTTCAATCCGTTGTTGCGCGTTTAATCAACTTTATGCAAACAATCGTTTTATTCCCCTTAAACCGTTAACTTTCAGTTTGTCGATGGAACATGATATTCCTTCATTTCTTGGTTTCACGTTTACTGTTAACGTGTGTTGTGTGGTAGAATTTAAATTTCTCTATTTCGTTAATGTCGTAATAGTATAAAAGCCTTAGATCACAATGACTGATCGCTGCGTCCCTGATTGTTGTTCTTCTGTACACGAGCGGGTGAGGACATTCTGTTCTCTTACTTTCCACTACATCTGTTCGCTCTGTCTTTCAAGCGTTGCCAACATGGCCGGTTGAATGCAAATGATTCAAATGAGAGAGCCGTCAACACCGCTCTCAGTCAGTTACGCATTCAACGGCATCAGCAAGAAATAAAGCACTGTGTGAACCTGTCAGTCCTGGTTATCTGAATCAGTCAATCAATCAAACTGCGAACTTGCTGGACATGACAATGAGTGTGCCGTGAAGGGTCACTCTTCCACAGACAACGCAGTCATTAGATATGTTTGTGCGGACTGCTCTGACTGCACATGTGGTTGCGCAATGCGCATCTTCTGTTACCGTAACCCACTCGACTAGCAGTTGTTGTACTCTACTGAAGTGTTCAGAACGGATAGCGTACGGTTACATTTATTAATAGGAACAAGAAGGTATAATACGAGGTTACAAAATATGTCCAGATCTCCATATTCATTAAAGCATACGATTATAATATAAAGAAAACCGTAACATCCGAAGAGGTTTGAGCTGAATACGAGGTCAGAATGGCGCTTAAGCGATGTTGTCGGAGGTGGGAGCTGAGGAGAACCCGGCGAAGTTCTTCTTGCCGCAGCAGAGGCCGATCGACTGGAAGACAGGGTCGAAGACGGCGTGAACGAGGAAGGCCCAGGTCTAGAAGAAAATGTGTTAATTGTGAGTGCGAAGAGTGGATTTATCGCGCGCTCGAGTGGACTCAGAAATCCGCGCGGTAATAATTAATTTGGATGGATGCTAATTGCGCCTCGCTTTGCAGGTTAATCTGTAAATTAAAGGTGGCAGATGCGTTACCTTGGTGATCCAGAAAGCGGGAACAGCAAACAGACGTCCAGCTGGAGTGCAGCAGAAAACGCTGAAGACATGGACAACGGCGAACAAGAGGGCGAATACGATAGCGGCCGGAAGAGCGACAATGAGAGAGAACAGGCGGTAGAAGAACAGACGGCAGGCGTTGAAAACCTTGCTGGTAAGGCGCCAAACGCAGTCAAATGAGTGGACCGCGTCCGGTTCTCCGAAAATGTCTTCGAAGTTCAGAGCGACGTGATCGTTAATGCCTGAAGGCGTACTGTAGAATTGAGTCAACAACGAGAACAATTACTGCGCTCATCGCGGTGAACCATGTCGAATCCGAATTGGAGCTCGGACTCAACCTCGCCTTCCGCCTTCTTCTGCTTATCGCACAAGGAGCGACGCCACCAGCATCCCTTCTTCTCCTTCTTTGGGGCTTCTTCGGAGTCCTTCTTCTCCTCCTCGCCTTCGGGCTGGGCCTCGACCTCACCTTCGGCTTCAGCTGCTGGCTTGTCGGCCTTCTTGGCTCCGCTCTAAGAAGAAACAACGAAATGCCGAGGCACCGCGCGAATAGTTACCTTTCCGAATTGGAACCACTTCTTCTTGGGCTGCTCAGGCTTCACGGCCTCGGCGTCGATGTCAGTAGTCATCTCGGCGGGGACCTCCGACTCAGCAGGAGCGTCAGTGTCGGACTTGAGGGGAACTTGTTCCAATTCAACCTTCTCAGCAGACATAGTGAATAGTGAGATTGCGGTAGTAGTGAATGAACTGAAATGAGCGAGGGAAATGCGAGTGTGCGACTAGTTAGGCAATTGGACGAGAACAAACAACTCAACAAGAGCGCACAACGACCTCTGACCTCAGTTATGAGAGCAGATGGAGTGATCGAGTGACGATCGCCGAGCAGATACTGGACAATGACTATATGTGAACTGAGCGCGCCTAAAATCCGCGCGCCCTTTTGTGCCCAATCTGCGTCTGGCGGCCCGCCCCCAATCGGCCTAATAATAGGGCGTAAAGAACGGATCGTGTCGACCAAACCGCACCCACGTCTGCTGCGCAATACCGAAAGCACCGATGTGACGTTCTGTTTCCGCCCCTGAGTTTCGTGCAAAAGCAAAGTTCCAAGGATTCCAGGAAATTGCCAGAAACAGGCATGGTTTATGCATCATGGTCGCCGCGCGGCGAACTGATTGGTCGACACACGCTATGCGCGCGTAATTAACATGCCAAAAGACTCCGCAAAGGAATGGCCTTGGCGCGATAGTGAAGATCCGCTCATTCATTCAATGGTAATCTCTCACCGACGGAATGCCCCGATGGATTTTCGCTCAAGCATTGTGCCGAGATACAGAACTCATTGTACGCGAGTGCTCGGGCTCTGTAGGGGTCCCCAACACTCGCTATGGTCACACAACAAGTACTCAATCTCCTGGTAACAATGATGACTGCACTCACCGTCGAGGCGCAATCACAAAGAAAAACAACGCAAAATATTTCGGGTTGGGGCAATCGTCATGCCTGGGAAGGCGGCGGCTCGCGGTTTCCATTTACAATGACTTTCTGCGTTGCGTATGGTGCAGCCGCTCAGGAGGATTCAGTTGAGTGTGGAACGTTGTTTTCAAACTGTATTATTGGATCAGATTACGGCAAGCGGCTTGTAAGCAACTCGGACCTATTCTGCTCGTCCGTTGTAAAGTGAGATTTGAGATATCTGATTAAATCAGGAAAAACAAACAGGTCTGAACTGTCCGAACAGCAAACGTGCGAGACATCGCACTTCGCTTTACAGTGGGTCATTCGATACTGTAGGTGCACCTTTCACTTGGCAGTTGTGCACTTTACACAAATACAGTCTGCTGCGCGGAGTTGTGCGAATCTTGAGTCACAATGGAGAAAGAATCATTTACCACTTTCCACAAATGACCAAACGTTGGCTAAGCCGAGCCGAAATAGCACGTCTGCTGAACAGTTCTTCACTCTTCGGTCTATTTTGAGGACGCGCGACAGTGCACATACCAAACAGCAAAGTAATTGATTTGATAGTTGAGAGCTGTAAATTCATGCATGCATTTCATCAACGATTATTTTGAAGTGAAAGGAGCGACGGAAGAACTACTATTTTGAAAGAATTGCTACATTTCTGTCGCTTGTAATGAGATGAGTTTCCAAGGTGTGACGTTAAGTTAAGTTAAGTTTTTGACAAATCATTGTTTGAGTCATTTGCAGACTTATTTAATCGCACTTTACACAAACACGTATGATCGATCGAAAAGTGGAGGTGTGGTTTAATACGGTAGCAGTCGTGTGATATAGCATTGTTGTGCGATGCTCCGAACGATATCGGTCAAGTAAGAGTGATGTATGCCGCTTGTGGCTACAAGAAAACGAAAGCGCAATTTCTCTGCTCACTTCAATTGGAACGAGCCGACAGTGATGTCTTGAAGATCCAGAAAATCCACACCGATACGATACAAATCACTGCGCTTCTCGTGCGTGGAATAAACGATGATCCAGTTGCTTTAATGAGTGAGCCAATACTCGAGTGACGTCTGATCTTCGTCCTCGGCAAATCAACGTTGGAAAAACATTCAGTGTTTGAGATTGTCGACGCTCTTTTGTCTTTTGATGCTTGTTCTACTGTTAGGACAATAATTCTACCGATTCTTCGTTTACAAAGCGTAATTCACTGCGCAAAACACAATCGCGGACCATTTCAGTTGTTTCCGACGTTGTTTACACTCGCGCTTCATGCCATCGATGTGTTTACAAGATGAGACTGGAGGCGATCCTCTTTCCCGTTGTTATCTGTGCCGATCGCGCAGCGGCGCCTTCATCAAGCCGCCATCAATTCATAAACCGTTTTCTCAGCTCCGAACATCTGGCTTAATCGTCTTTTCGAGTGAAAGCACAAAAGTTCACCGCCAGTGGCGGCGCCATCACCGCGCAGATCTCCACGCGGCGTCTTTTTGTGAGTTCTTTCTCACAGAGCCATTCAACGGTTGTCTTCCGCGAGGGAACTGGCCCTGTGCCAAACCTCTCATCTGTCGCGGGTAACGCTGTTTGTACCGATGAGGCGAAACGAGGAACAAGATGGGGACCGAGAGTGCGTCAAGTGTATACGGGACATACGATACGCACACAATAGGCGCGCGTCATAAACGCATTTGACATATTCATATTCAGAAAACTTTACTGATTGTGAGCTCAGGATGTGGTTCCTTGTTTACGTTCAACCAGGAGAGTTGGTCAATAATATGAAATGACGAGATGTATACCTACTCAATTTTTGAATTTTAGTATCTTTTGAGCGTCAAATAGGGTATTTCAGCATGGCTACTAACACATTTTATTACCTCTCATCCAACTTTCTAGTGAACATAGAACAGACAATCCTAACAACAGTCAACAAACAAGTCGCTCCAAATTACCAGTTTCGTTCGATGGGGGATTCTACACAGTATCCACCCATATCTAACACGGCTCGACCGACCTTCAGAAGAGACGGGTTAGTTCGCACTATTCCAAAATCTAAAATTCAATACACCACTTACACCACTTCCTTCGGCGAAAACTTACGATCTGACAAACATTCCAACTCAGTTTTAGACTCAACCGCTGTACGAGTACAAAAAAGAATTGCCCAAGATAATTCCAAATCAGCGTTTCGTAGTCCAATAGAGTACGATCGACTCGCACGAGCGATACATGCAATCATACCGAGATTATTCTCAATAACTCTAGAAAGACTATCAAGCGTAGCAAAATCTGTCTGTACGTTCTTTCCTTGTTCCATGGTAACTTTTCCAATAACAGCATTCAACCTCGACATGCTATGTTCCAACGATCGACAGGCGCTCTAAATAACTATATGAAAGTTTGCCATAACAAGTCCACGAACTTCGAGAGAAGGGTGGGCATGTTCAGCAATGAAATGAATCATTTTTGGATCCTTGAGAGTTGAGTCCACTGCATTACTGGAAAATATTCTCCCGAATGAATACCTCGGCCGAGAAACGTTGCTTGCTTTCACCCATGTCGACAAAGTACCCATAGTGATCTGATCAGTCAACTCCATTTCAGATGTCTGAAACGAAGAGAGTGTGCGAACAGTATATGGCACAAAATTACCCCAGCGACATCAGTGTAGCGATATCTCCAAATAACGTATGGTAATTAAACTGACAGTCGGCAGCAATAGAACCCATGACCTCCACCAACGAAACTAATGCTTCCCGTAGAGTTTTGTTTGCATATTTCTATAAGAAAACCACGCATTAGGCGATTTAAGACAGAAACGCTTACGTGAACAATCGCGTTTTCAATATCGGTGGCAATAACTAGTTTTTCGTCCAATAACCCTCCCAAGTAATATGAAATGGATTCCAGAATGTACACACTCATGGACAAATTGGTGATTGCTTTTTGTATTCCAGTATTCTCCGATAACGTAACTCCGTTCCGAACACTTCTGTTACAATGATGGGCCAGTTCGGAAAGCAGGTTCTTCATATGCGAGCATACAGCGCTGCCGAAAAAAATTTTGTTTGAGGATGAACATTCCATAGCGATCTCTTGCACTTCATTTTCAGATCCAAAAGTGTTCTTGGCACTTACAGGAACATTAGTAAATTCAATAGTTGAGACTAAAAAATATATAAGCTAACAGCGCTTAGAAGTGTTCAAGTTACCATGACACCGATTTAATCCAACAGTTTTTTTCTTCTCGACTACATTGATATGACCATCCGCAAGTTCTTCGCGGTCAACCAACACACAAGATAGTTGTCGTTTCTTCTATAAAAAACACGTATATATCAATGACAAGTTACAGCGGCGGCGCTTACAGTTCCGGGAATAGGTCGCTGAGCAAACACAAGGTACACATCAGCTTTATCGCCATTTATAACGTTTGACTTCTTTCCATTCAGCTTTTCACTTGTTTTACTCCCTCCAATAATTTCGCACTTCATCGCTGAAAAATCAGATCCCCTAAATATCTGCAGTTACTAAAGTCGTTTCAAGCTGTTCTCACATTCCGCTCTCGTAAAGACAAATAGCTGGTTTACATTGTCCAGAAGCAACTTTGGGCAAATATGTCTGCTTCTGCTGCTCTGTACCGTATATGGTTAGAATGTTGGTAAAAACGTGAGTAGCACTAACCGCCGTGAACAACGACCAATCTATTCCAAGCACCTAAATATATCAGAGGAAGTAAAATCAATCACAAATGAAATCAGTGGAATACCTCATAAAGTTTCAGCAAATCCTTATTCGTCATGCCAAGACCACCATAGTCTGCAGATACAAATGCGGATGTGACATTGTGCTTCAACAAGCACGCCATTACTTGGTCAGACAAACCAGATTTTGACGAATGCGAAGCTTCCACTAAAAATGTACTTGTACTCACAACTACTATATAAGCCACAAAATCTTACAAGCTTTTTCGAGATCTTTCTGGAAAGTCGCAGTGTATCCTTTAATCGTCTCAACATCATCTGTTTCGGTGTATTCCGGGTAAATCATAAAATCCTGAGTTGCCGAAATCAACACCAAAGAAACTACGGGCAGTTACATACCTTCTCAAACTTGTTCATGGCCAGACCTCTGCTTAAAGACCACTTCTCCACGGAGGCGCCGGATTCTTCGATTAGACTGTATGTTTTCCTTGCGATCATGCGATTTTCCCTGGGTTTCACTTCCACCGGAGTGTTTTCGCTGTAGCATCTCCCGATTACACCGCAGAACCGACTGGAACCTGATCGGATCGATAACCTACCCAGAGAGTGCATTTGTGGTCTGAAATGGTAATGTAGTTCTACATTTCTGTTGACTAGTGCTTAAATCGCGAATTATGAAGTTGGCGGAATTCACAGAATGGCAATGGGAAAAATAAAAATATAAAATTATATAGATTGCGATCCAATCGAAGAGGAAGGACGAACGTGTGAACATTACGCTGCACATCTGAGCAGTGCTGCAGAACTTGGAATTTAACTGTGACCCACTATTCTATTCATATGTATATTTTATTAGCTTCAACTGAATGATTTCCGCTTATGTATCGACCTCGTGAAGCTTACTTACTTTAAAAGCAAATTACCTGTTCCGTCATAGCGCGACCAGATTTCATAGGAAATTAATAATTCTGAATAATTACAGGTTGCTTCTAGAACGATGAAATGCTTCAAGTGCGGCGAGAAAGCTTCCGTTAAATGTGCAAAAGCAAACCAGCCGATGTGCGTCAAATGTTTCATTCAATGGTTCGAAGATGTAGGTTCTTCTTTGAAAACTCGTGTTCAGTTGTTTATTTTTGCAGGATGTCCACAATACCATCATGTCATGTTCAATTTTCCGACCAGGCGAGCGAGTAGCTATTGGAGCATCCGGAGGAAAAGATTCCACAGTATTAGCTTACGTTCTCTGTAAACTAAATTTCGAACACAGTTATGAGCTCGATTTGCGCCTTCTATCAATCGACGAGGGCATAACAGGCTACCGCGATGACTCGTTGAAAGCTGTGGAACGTAATGAAATTGTAAGATATTTGTGGTTTGGTCTTGTCGGGCTAGCTGGAATTTTAGGAGTACCGCATCCCGTTAACAATTGTGAGTTACAAAGATCTGTATGGCTGGACAATGGACGAAATCGTCAGCAAGATTGGCAAGAAAAACAATTGCACATTTTGTGGCGTATTTCGTCGCCAAGCTTTAGACCGGTAAACACAGAAATCCTGCTTTAAAAAAAATATACTTTCAGCGGAGCCTTCATGTTGGGAGCTCAAAAAATTGTTACCGGTCACAACGCAGATGACATGGCGGAAACTATTTTACTGAACATTCTCCGTGGAGATGTTGGTCGACTGCAGCGATGTACTAATGCTATAACTGGTGCCGATGGTTCTCTTCCTCGTGCGAAACCGTTGAAGTACTCATATGAAAAAGACATAGTTATGTACGCCCACTTCAATAAGCTGGACTACTTCTGCACCGAATGCATCTATTCGCCAAATGCATACCGAAATCACGCCCGTGTATATGTTAAGGACCTTGAAAGAGTCCGCCCTGACGTTATACTTGACTTGATACGATCTGGAGAATCACTTTCTATTCGTTCGGAAGTTGAAATGCCTCAAGTGACGACCTGTACCAGATGTGGCTACATCTCTAGCCAAAAGCTGTGCAAGGCGTGTTTGCTGTTGGAAGGTTTGAATACCAACGATTTTACCCTCGGAATCACCAAGAAAAGAAAGACGAAAACCGAGGAGAACGCTGAAGCTCAGTTCAAAAAGCAAACAGAAGAAAACACAGGATGTTCGTCAGGATCTGGAGGCAACTGTGCTTGTAACTCCAATGAAACTGTTGTTGATTTTTAAAAGCGTTGTATTTTTTGTTGTCACTGTTAAAGTTTTATATTGTATTAGTAAGAAGGTACTGAACATGTAAGGTTGGTTGCCCTCATCTTACCTTACCTGTTTTTAGGATGTTCGTGTCGGACCTCACCATAATCAGTAATGCATGAAATCGATGCGCATTTTTCACTGAGCATCGAACGGCCGCAACAGGCGATTGCTTTGCGGGTCTATTGCTTCATTAATTCACAAGTTTTTTCCATCGAGAAAACTTATCGAGTCGACGGACGCGTTCTGTGTTTTCTATCTAAATATATGCTGGTTTAGTTTCCTATGAGGTATTCATCCTTGAATCAGGATGAAGAACACCAACAGACTGAGCCTCAGCAAGACCGCTTCGAGATGTACCAGTCAGCCTTCACTTATGCTGATTATGGCGACGTCGACAATATGGGCTACGAAGGTGGAGTTTGGAATCATAAAACCCTAATTGATTAAATATTTTTTTTATTTCAGCACCAGGACGACATCGCACTCATCAAGGAGCGCGGTATCAAAAATTTACTTATTCGAAACTACATCAAACAGAGCCGTTTGAAGTGAGCACTTCCCAATCTCCCGTTGAGCTAGTGTTCGTCGCTTTGTCCTTTGTGTTATTCCTTTGTACACTGCCATTTTCCCTCTTATTCAGCATCAAGGTAAACTTATGATTGAACACTAACAGCTATAAATTATCATTTTTAGATTGTTAGCAATTTTGAGCGTTTAGTTGTGCTCAGGCTAGGACGCGCACAGAAGCTAAGAGGGCCTGGGACAACATTTGTTCTACCATGCATCGATCGCTGTACAAAGATTGATGTCCGAGTAAGCGCTTTCAACGTGCCACCTCTTCAAATCATCACTATTGATCGTGGACTTGTCGAATTAGGTGCATCTGTCTATTTGAAGGTTGAGGATCCGTTGATGGCTGTGTGCTCTGTGCGCGATACGAACCAGAACGTTAGAACCCTTGCTTGTACAATGCTTTATCGGTATGTTAGCAAGTTGAGAGTCTCTGATGTTACCAATGCCCACAAGAAGCGGATTTTAATTGACGATTTTAAGGTAAAAACTTTTAACCCTTTTTCGTACCTTTTACTTGATTTTAGAGAGAGCTGCACGATTTCACAAATTCTTGGGGTATACACATTACCGACATTGAGTTGTCCGATGTGAAAGTTATGCAAGAAGGCGAGAACCAAGCGATGAGTGCTCTTAGCCAAGTGATGAAGTCAGACTTCGGAACTCAGATCATCAGCACGATTGGAAGTCATGTACAGGAGTTCGCGGAACAAATGGGTACTGGGAACCCTGATGTACCATGTTCATCAGCGAATAGTGCAGTTATTGTCCACAGTGCAGGTTGGTTGCATAACATAATGATGGGTTTTGATAAGCTTTTTTCCATGAAGAAGTTGACTCGGAAAGAACGAAGGAAGACGACGGCGTCGATGTGGACACACTCGTCACGCAAATAAATCTCGTAATTGACGCAAACCTCGTTGCCCTTATCGGAAAGGTGTTCCAAGTGGAATGCGAGGAATATGGGGATTTCTACGTTGACGTTCGCAATGGACAAGGGCACGCCGAGCGTGGTCATCATGGTAGCCCTGATGTGACACTTAAACTCTCGAAGTTCACGTTCTTCCAACTTGTTCGCGAGAAGACGTCTCCGATGCAGGCGTACATGAGTGGTTCATTGAAGGTCCAAGGCGGAGTAAACGACGCGATTCAATTGAAATATATCGCAGAACGGCTTCGACATTTGGTTTAATGTTAAATCATGTGTACCCATCCGATTTTGCTCATTTAAACCTCTGGTCGCTTTTCTCATATTATCTGGCAACAACTGAAATGCTCGATCTCATTTGTGTAATAATTCCTTTATTTAATAAACGCGATTTCAGCATCATCGGCTCTTTTTTGAATGCTTTTAGGAAAATAAGTGAAATATTTTGAATTTGTGGGGAATCGACGCGCGTAAATGTATTATGTATTATTCTGTTTGCTCACCGCCTTCATATTTTCTCCTGCCTTTTGTATCAGTGTGCACTATTTATCTATAGTCATTTAGAAGAATCTTCAATTCAAAATATCCAGTAAGAACCAACCAACCATTTATTTATTACAAGAAATGCCTAATTGTTTTCAGAGCGTTGAAATGCCTATTGAACTGCTGTGGAACGATGTTTGCTCCACACTTTGCGCTAACGCCGCAAACAACAATTTCAAAAACATCGGCATTGTTTTGCAGTTTGATGGGGAAACACCGCTGCGACCGATCCGACCAAGACATCACGTATTTATCAGTCGGCTTTAAATTTAGTGGTGTTCCTACCACGATAAGTATCGTAGGTTGTAATGTGTTGAACAGAAAACCGGGAAACAGATTGCACACCACCCAGCAGATAATATTTGTTTACGTTTGTTGTGTGCTTTTCACTATTAACGGTTGTTTTTACACTACTTTGAACTTGTTCCTATTTATTCCGCGTCAAACCGTAGGTGTACAGCGTGATCTCAAGTTCTGCTCTGCGCACCATTGAAATTGAGTCTTCCTTTAACCGGTGCTGTTGCAGATCCAGATGGCCGGTCGTCCTAGAAACCACAGTGAGAGTAGCTGCAGCAGTCACGGATCCGAGCACGAAAAGCTCACTCCGTCCAACGATGTTGTGCTCAACAAGTACATCAACGCAGGCAAGATTGCTGAACAAGTGTTGACGGTATGGACCAGGTTTCCCTTTCTGTTGTTTTATGTTTTTATTTAGGAGCTGCTGCCTAAGATTGTTGAAGGAGCCAGCGTTGCGAAACTCTGCGCGGACGGTGACAAGCTCATCATTGAGTTGACCAACAATTTCAACAAGAAGGACAAAAAACTTAAGAAAGGAATAGCTCTTCCCGTTTGCATTTCGGTTAACAATGTTATCTGCCACTATGCTCCATTGGTTTCTGATCCTGACACTGTTCTCGCCGAAGGAAATATGGTCAAAATCGATCTTGCTGTTCACATTGATGGATTTATAGGCAGTGTCGCACACACTGTTGTTGTGGGCGCGACCAAGGTTATCCAATTAATCTACAATTTTTTTTGTTAAAAATGAGTGTCTTAGGAAAAGAAGGTTACCGGTGCAAAGGCTGACGTCATGCTTGCTGCATACAACGCTATGGAAGCAACCGTTCGTATGCTGCATGCGGGAAAGTTTAAGAGCACGGAAATTTCTACCACGGTGGACGATATTGCACTTACATTCAAGGTTAAACCTGTTGAGAATATGCTGTGCCATGAAGTTGAGCAAAACCTGCTCGATGGTGAAAAGTACATTGTAATGAACCCATCTGACGAACAGAAGAGCAAGATTGAGGTTCATGATTTTGAGAAGTACGAAGTTTATGCGGTCGACATCTTCATGTCTTCTGGAGATGGTAAATGAATTTATATTTTCATTGTAAAGAAAATGCTCTTGGTTTTTAGGTAAGGCCAAGCAACAGGCCTCCCGTACAACTATCTACAGGAGATTGGACGAAGCCGTGTATAACCTAAAGATGAAGGCTTCCCGCACCTTCTTCTCTGACGTTGCTCAGAAGCATGGAACACTCTTGTTCAACCTGAGAGACTGTGAAGACGAGAACAAAGCTAAGATCGCCGTTAGTGAATGCGAGCGCCATGGACTTTTGAAAGCATTCCCGGTACAAATTGTTGCATATTCGTCTAACTTTATTTGAGTTTTCAGGTTTTCGCTGACGTCGATGCATCTTACGTTGCCCAGTACAAGTGCACCGTAATTATTCAGCCCAGTGGTCTTCTCAAGACATGCCACATACCCATTGATCATGACGTTCTGGACTCCAAGCATGTGATTGAAAAGCCGGAGATCAAGAGCATTTTGAACTCTGCACTTAAGCCGAAGAAAAAGACTGCCAAGAAGGCTGCTGACGCTACCATTAAATCTAGTTCGGAGTGCTAGTGTGTTGACCGAATACTGTGTTATTTTCATAACTTGTTGTTTGTTTTTCGTTGTTTCCGCATGTACTCGTTACTATGTTTCGAACTAAAGATAATTCTGCCTCAGTAATACTTGTTTATCGGGACAAAGCAACAACAAAAAATCTATCAAAGATTTGGACAACAAAAAATCATCTTATACGACTCAATAAAAGAACAGAATGGAGAATCTGCTCACGATCAATCTCTAAGGTTAGAATAGTGCTGAACGCTTGTCACGTTGCTTAGCTCTGTGCATGTTTCTGGTCCGGTCGATGTCCTTCTGGGCGATTTGCTAAAATGTGTATCTTTGACTCACAATGCCCAGAGCAGACACTCACGCGTTCAAGCTTGCTTAGTTTCAAATTCGATTCCACATCATCCCGTACAGCGCCCAGCTCAAACACGTCACGAATAAGCTCATTGTTCTTGAGATGACAATTCATGCCTCCATGCAAGAATTTACAACACATATCGTACAGCAGTTTCTCTTGTAGTGATGATAATTCCAATACTTCTGATCCGAACTTGATTGTAACAGAAGGAGCATCACCGCCACGAAGAAAATCATAAATTTGGCGAAAAGTAAAGCGTTGTATCCGCCGATCTCTTTTTGCACGATATTTCACTGAATCCGTGGCAAGTTCGCTCAGTTTTTGCACTACGAAATCATGAGTCGGAAATGTGTACTGCTCATCAATACTCGACAAGGCGATTTCGTAGACACAGCCCAGTGCTTCACCTGCTCCCACGCGTATATCCAGAGAGCCTGCATCCAAATAGTTAACAATCTTGGAATAATCGTTAACGATCGCACGAACGTTTCCATTCTGTAATAATTAACTAGCGATACACATGACGGTTCAACATACCCGATCAGCCAGAAGAGCCCACGCACCAATAGCAGCATTAAATAGGTTGCCTGATCCATTGCTTACTTTTACAGAGCTCCAGACGTTGTTCAAAACTTGTAGGGTTTCATGCACTTGTGAGGGTTGTTCGGAGGAAAGGTACACACAGACCCCCAAAGCTAATGCACAGTTACAACGCACGTTCTCTGATTGAGCAGGATCCGCGCAGAGTTGACGCATAGTAGCCAAGATTTGATCCATACCCGTTCCAAGTTCATTCCCTGCAAGATTCATTTGCGGAAAACAGTTTTCAATTGTCCTATACCCATTTGAATGCTGAGAAGAGAAGCCAATGTTGATAATAACACAGTCTCCATTTCCGACTTTTTGATGTTCTTCTCAATCAATTCAATCAAGGAAGCCTTCCATTTGTCTAAGGTATCGAACATGTAATATTTTGTTAGAAGAACTTGTATATTCTTCACAGCGGCAGTACGAATGGCAGAGCTGGAATTTCAACGCGACATAGTAGTTGCAGAGTAACAATTAACTTTACTTTTTGTGAGCTGCATTGTCGAGAAACTCTTCGAAACGATCGCGAGGAGAATCGCCGAGTTCTTCTTCCTCTTCGACATCAACTCCATCTGAAAGTGAACGCAATGTAAAACTCATAAAAGTAGTGTTTATACCATCGCCGAGCACGCTAGTCATGTCATCGTCAAGTGTCAGGTGCGTGATCTCAGAAGCCGCATCACTATCAGCATCGGATTCATTATTGTTATTATTTACAGCACGCCCTGCTTCTGAAACCACATTCAATTATTTCCGAGTAGTACAATCTTGATCTTACCACCACGAGGCTTGTTGGGCTTTTCATAACCTTCTTTCTGTTTGTTGCGGTTTCCTCCTTTCTTACCCATTGCTGAGGTAAAATCGGATCTGAAAACAGAAATTCATTTTAAAGCGCAAGAACAAAATATAAACGCTGCTATCGCGCAAATCATTACTTGCCATTGTCAGAAACAGCTGATGCATGTCTGTATTTCGTCATATGTTTCAGTACATTTTGAATGATGGGCGCGCGTACATACCGCTGTCTAGTAACATGAGAGAAAGAGAGAGAAAGAGAGAGAGAGAGATAGAGAGAGAGGAGAGCGAGCTTTCATCAATCAGCACATTCCTCGCAAGAGATTGTATGCTCTTCAATATGATTATTTAATTAAGCTCGAAAAACTAAAGCCAAAGGGAACCTGTACATTGAGAAAGAGAATGCACATCTTATTGTTCACGTTCCCGCTCCATTCTCATCACGCTACAAAAATGAAAATAAACAGAAAACACAGGCTTATGTTAATCAAATTTAGACAAAAGTATGTGTAGGGTGTATTACTTATCAGCTAATACAAGAGCACTGACTTAATCTAAGGCAAAGATAAATAACACGAGCAACAAGCAGCTCCCAACAATACACTATCGCACGAGAACCTCATCATCTGAAACAAACAGAATTCGAAATCAATATCAACGTTTTACGAGTAAATGAACGCATCGTTTCAAAAATTTCAAAGCAAAGTTAAATTTGTTTACGCGATATTATTATAGGGATTCAAAATGAGAATTGGTCAACAATTTCCTAAATGTTCTAACAACTTCAGTAATGAGAATAGCTCACATCACAGTTCACTCTGTGAATTGACCAAATCATGGTAAACGCCCTTCAATTTCATCAACTCTGCATGTTTCCCTCTCTGAAAACAAAATTTAAATAAAATATGTTACTCACAAAATCATCATACCTCTTGCACTTTTTTGCCTTTCATTATGATAATCTCGTCGGCATTCCGTATCGTGCTCAAACGGTGGGCGATGACTATAACAGTTCTTCCCTTCATCGCATTGTCCAGTGCTTCTTTCACCTAAACACAACACCGTCATTAAACGTCATAGAATTAATAAACGTACAACCCGTTCACTTTCGCTGTCTAAGGCGCTGGTAGCCTCGTCAAGAATCAGAATTGGAGGATTTTTAAGAAGAGCACGGGCAATAGCGATTCGCTGCTTCTGGCCACCGCTTAATGTTACACCTCGCTCACCAACAATGGTGCTGTACCCGTGTGGAAAACTGCTAATGAATTCATCGGCATTCGCGAGTCTAGCGGCTTCGCGGACTTCGTCGTCAGTTGCGCTTAGTTTACCGTAACGAATGTTTTCGGAAATGGAAGTTCCAAATAACACAGGTTCCTGGGAAATTATTCCGATAGTGTACCGTCGTAACCACTGTAGGTCCAGAGTTCGTAAATCTTTTCCATCTAGCGTAATAGATCCACTTGTCGGCTCATAGAACCGTTCGATCAAAGCAGCAATCGTGCTCTTTCCTTCACCTGATGGTCCCACAAGCGCAGTGATCCTTCCCGGTTCAAAAACGATATTCAATCCATCAAAAACAACGTGTCCGGGTCGCGTTGGGTAACTGAACGACACATCATTGAACCTGATTTCGCCCCATAAACTGTGAAACGGTATACGGCGACTACCATCCATGCCAGACGATGATGGGACCAAGTTTATAAACTAAATATGTTAGAAATCGTATGACGAAACTTTGGAACAACAAACGTACTTCAAACACACGTGCACCAGCGGTCCAACCCTTCACAGCTTGTCCAAAAACAACCGAAAGCTGAGATAAGGACTTTTGAATCGTCTGAGCAGTCACTAGGAAAGACATCAGACCCCCGGGAGTCATCTCGTGATTGACAATAAGAAACGAACCACCGTAAAGAACGGACAATACGACTCCTAAATAGGTATCCTAAATATACGATAACGAACCAATGTTTTTACCGTTTAAAAAGAAGTTTGTAGCTCCTTGGAAAAGTGCAATGCGCCAACCGAGTTTCTCGTTAAGGAGCCGTGTTCTTTCAACTTCACGACCAAACAATCTGAAGCATAATTCATCAACCGTTCAGGCATACGCAACGAAAATATGCTTACGCAATCTCAGCATCTTCCATTGCAAAAGCCTTAACTGTTCGGATGTTAGAGAAGGCTTCATCAGATACAGCAGCAGCAACTGCAGATTGTGCTTGAGTGTCCTTGCTCAGCTTGCGAAGCACAGCTCCCCACAATGATCCAATTCCAATGACAACGGGAAGAACAACCAATGTGAGCATAGTCATTGGCGTAGAAATTAAAAGCAGAGAAACAATGCAGCCACCAGTCTAAAAACAGAATTCTGAACATAAAGAGCTCAGAATTTCACAAACCTGAGCTAACGTTCGAAGACCCTGCGAGACAACCGACTTAAAGCAACTCTTAAATTCTTGCACATCATTGCTAAGGCGAGCATTCAGTTCGCCGATCCGTTGGGCATCATAGAAACTCATGTCCTGGTGCAAAAGACGATCAAACAATTCCATTCGAAGATCAGCGGCCATACGTTCGCCAAGAACAGACAAGAAATAGATGTAGGCGGTAGTGAGGACAGCTTGAGCAGCGTACAACCCGACCAGATGAAAAGCAACTGGTTTCAATTCGGAAAGTGCGAGATTCTCAGCAGATTCCTTGGCTAAATATCCAGCAATAACGTTCACTAAGCTTCCGAGAGCAATCGGCAGCTGGATATTGACGATGGCAGCAAATACAGCTCCCTAGAAAAAAACTCAAATTGTGAACGGCTTTAGTAGTGCATTGTATACCAAAACAGCTGCTATAAACCAGCCTAAATACGGCTTCAGAAGTCGCCAAATTTCCCCCAAAGTGAGAGAATACTCCGGCTGAGCTCGAAACTGAGATATGAGATGATCACTACGTTTGGTTAAGTTTCCGCTGGCAACATTACAATGAGCAAATCTGTAACGTGGTCGTTAAATAATGAAGCAAGACAATAAACTTACTTAAGTAAAGGGACGGAGAAGCCGAAGGAAAGACCCGTAAGACGAAACGCCCGGAGGAGATGGCGTGAGTTTACTGGAGTGCAGCACCATCGAGTGGTATAAGGAACAATGGTCTTCGCTACCGTCTTCAAACATGGCTTTAATGCAGATGACAGATGAAAAGTCGTTTTGGAGCGAAGAAATGCTACGAGCATCATGTCATAAGCATTCCTGGAAGAATAAACAGCTTGAGAAGACATACACAAAAATGCTCATCACGAAAACAGTAAATGAAGGCAATCAGAACACGAAAGAAATCAAACTCGACTACAATCGATTGAGGAACTGATCAACAGTATTAGTCCTGGTCAGTTGCGACTACATATACTGATCAGAAAATCAACGATTAATGAGCAATTCCACAAAGAAAATGCGTTGAGTTAAACGGTGCTCCCACACCGCGAACTTGAAATTTTGTCGAGAAATTACGGTACATGACTGATTCAATACAGTAAGACGCAAAACGGTATATACAGTAATCTAAATGGGAAATCGCTTCATAAACGCAGTCGAGGAAAGGATTCGGAGAGGATTCTCCAAGCACAGGCGGAATGAAACGGAGAAGGCGCTTAAACCAAGTCTCTCGACGCCCGCCGCCCTGTTGCCGTCGAGAATCAATCGACACGCGCTGACAATCAGGGTATTGTCGGATTAAATCTGAATTGTCGCATTCCGAGAATAAACGCAACGACCGCTAGTCAATGTGTGTAGGTCGCGCTGTTTTTGCCAATGGATTTCCAAACTCGCGGCATGCTAACTCGAAATGCTCATTCACGAGGAATTAAACGAAGATCCGCTAGTAATTATGTAGCAAGCTCTGCTGAGAGAGAAATGGGAAATTGCAGCCAATGGAAGAAGATTCCAGTTTGTGAGGAAAGCGGAGACCGAGTGCACGAAATGGTACGTGCTTATCGTTGCCGAGACGCACATCAGACAGTAAAGGCCAACAGACTCAGCCAATGAGACAGGACGGTTTGCGGCCTTTAAATAGAGTTTCTGCGGGCCAGATCGACCAAGCAGCAGCAGCAGCAATGGCTCAATCCATCCCCCCGGAGACGTTTACCCAGATCCCGCGAAGGAACGCGAAGAGAAGAAAGGAGAAGCTGAAGGAAAGGCTCAATCCATCCCTCCAGGAGACATCGACATCAAGCCCGTGAAGGAAGGCGAAGAAAAGAAAGGAGAAACAGAAGGAAAGGCTCACTCCGTTCCCCCAGGAGACATCGACATCAAGCCTGCGCATCGAGGGCCCCGAGCTTTGAAAAAGAAGACCAAGCGAAGAGACACAGGGTTTAATTTTGATTTTAATGATATATACTAAATTATTCGTAATATAGTAACAATAAATGTTGAATTAATTTGTTCTTGTTTCTTCTTTTCGTTTCGTTTGTTTCGTCTGTTTTCGTCGTATATGATTCGTTCGGATTCAAGCAGAGTCGCGCGCCGCACACTTATGATTTATCGACGGGAAACTTTCTGCAATCAGGCCTATTCGAGTCAAACGGTGTAGCCTTCAGAAACAATAGCCTTCAGAAACCGTTCTAATATTACATTCGGACGGAGCATGCTCTTATTTATGACAGTGACATCTTTCGTCTCGCCAAGCAGACTTATTGCGCCGAACTCTCGAAACGCCTTTCCTGGTATTCCTTTTTCAGATACTGTTGTGCTCGAATGCGATTGTCAATTGAGCGAAAGCAAACCCCGGAGGTTCGTCGTGATCCCAATTCGAATTTATATAAAGCCATGAGCTTGTGTCCTTATGTCCGAGTTGTTCTTCATTTGGGCGTTAGTCGATTCCGTATTCTTTGTTTGTCCTACTTTTCAATCTTCGCGCTTTTATTCGTCTTCTATTTCACACAATATTTTACAGAATCTCGCGTCACGCGGATCTGATTAACCGACCATGGCCGAAGTTGCAAAACTTCGTGCGATGAAGTCGAAACAGAAGCAAGAGGAGAAAATGAAGGTTGACAAGCCGAAATACTGCCTCTGTGAGTCCACAGACGATCAACGTTTTATGATCATGTGTGACGAATGTCAAATGTGGTATCACTGTGACTGCATGGAGATTACCCGAACAATGGCTAAGAAAATCGAACACTACTATTGTCCGAAGTGCATCAGCAAAGACGGAAATTTGACTATCGTCTATAAATCGAAGTCAGATGCAAAGAAGAAAGAAACACTGGTGAAAGAACGCCCGATTCCTAAGGAGAAGGAACCCCCTAAATCCATCTTCGATCCGTCAGCCTTTCCTACTGGTTACGACTACGAGTCGAACAGATGCAACCACTGCGTTGGGTGTCTGCGACCAAGTAATTGTTTAAAATGCGAAAACTGCCATGCGAATCGCTCCCC
>MQUG01000183.1:0-36774 GCA_007213375.1 Steinernema feltiae
TGTCTGTTATAAATTGTCAAAAATAATTAAAATTTGAAGCGCTAATTCTATCGGCTAGTGAGGTGAAATTTTTCTGAATAATTATAGTCTGAATAATATCTAATTAATTCCAAAAACTGAAGATCGCTTTTTTAAAGTAATTATATACATCGCTGGTGTGCCTGAAAATCAAATCAAAACAACTGTTTGCTTTTTTCAAATAATTACCTTTAATTTTAATTTTAAATCCTGGAACGAAAATTACGTTTTAGCATCAAAAAATCAAATCAACCAGGCTGGGCTATTTTTGCTCATAAAATTCTTGCTTAGGAGAGTGAAGACTTAAACTTAATCTAAGCCGAGTGCAACTTCATATTTAAGAATTTATTCAATTATTTGTTTAAAGATGGTTTTTTGGTTTAAAAACTTTTTTAAATTCGTTTAAGGAAAATGTTCATAGTAGAGAAAAGGTAATATGTTTTAACCAGAAGCTAGCAACTCTATACTTTAATTAAAATTAATTGCTCCGAAAAGTGCTTTTTACAACTATTAATAAAATCATTATTCTTATTTCGCCAATTATCACATCGTCGAATCAACTAAACGTTTGATTTGAGCTAAAGAACAAAGATCAAACATGTGATCATCATCGTGGGAGAGAGAAAGTGGGTGCGTTTTAAGCTTTTCTGTTTACGACGCTAGTCGAGCACAAAGTTCACCATTGAGTGGAGAACCGATTAAAATTGCGCCAAGGAAGTCCACTTGAAAATGCGCCAAATATTGCTCATTTAATCTTCAAATTGAGGCGAAGAGCATACCAAAGTCTACAACTGTTTTAAATTTAAATTTTTCTTTTTCTACTAATCTATGCAGAATCCTTTTGACCTTTTGGGGATGTAAAAAAACGTTTAAAATTGAATTCTCATAATAACCTTTCAATAATCCACAATTCGCAGAAAATCCCCGAAAATCCACAAAACAATGAATAAAGGATTAGTTCAATTTATGTACTTTTTCGCCTTCCAAAAGAGTTCAAAGAGCTGGAACGATAATCTATCATTTGGAGATTTATGAAAAACGTTTAACGCCGAGACAATTTCCAGATGTTTTTGCTTCGGTGACGTCGACGAATTGATTGTCAGAACTGGGCAAATTGCCTGCTCTCAAAGGCTGTGGAATTGGTTTGCATGGGTAGGCTGTCGGTTGTTGGACTGTCAGTTTGATTTTTGTTCTCTGTTTATTATGTTAATATACAGTTGCTGGCAACGAACTTCACTTCATTTGCAAGTTGGTATTTAATGGAACTTTAATTTTTTGAAGGCAAAATTGTGTTTAACTCAATCATTGAAAGCCAAAGTATCGTCAGACTACCGGCGCTTTTCACGTCCGCATTCTAAAAGCTCATGGAAATGAAATGTCGCACATTCAAATGTTTGTACAGATGTCTGTCTGTCTTCTCTAACGGAGATTCTTCTTGGCCGATTTCTCGAATAATATTTTCACTTGCCTCCACTGCGTTTTTCGGAATTTCCATTCGTGTTTTCTTGCCAAATCTTGCCAGTTTGGCACAAATCTCTAATTTTCACTAAAATTGAGAGTTCTAAACTGAAATTAAAAATTATGCTCTCAGATTTGGATTTTTGCTCTTTATTTGCACAATCCAATTTTTTTGGCTGAAGAATTAAGATGTCTCAAGCTCATCTACTTGTTAAACAAATCTTCAACGGCGTCGTTAGTCAAACGTAAATTTTTGAGACCACATTTTTTTCAATTTCAATATTTGAAATGCGCTTTTTTAAATTTTTGAAAATTTGCTATTCTCATCGACTCTTATCGATAAGCTTAATTCCAAATGTACTTCTAAAAAATCTATCAATTACGTTTTACATTATTAAAATTGTTATTTGTGAAAAAATCGATTTATTTGAATTTGAATGATAGGCTCACCCTCGAATTTACAATTTTGATGATTTTATTCATTCACATTGTTGTATCTTGTTTTTTTATTTTTAGCTTGTAAGATGATGGTCATGTAAGATTTGGTTGATTAATTCAAGAGTAAAATGTTGAATTAGGGCGAAATAGGGCATCAATTAATATAATTTTATTTTGGAATTTGCAAATTTTTTATTTCATTTTTTAAAAGGCAACAATTGGTGACCGCACAGTGCCGCAACTCATTATTTTAATTTAATTTAAGGAAAACTTTTGTTTTTATTCATTCATTCCAGTTTTGTCCCAACTTGAACAGCCCTGAAGATCACTACGCGAGCATTCGCTTCCCCTTCTGCCTGACTGCAGGAATCCAATCCGTCCCTCCTCCACTCATCCAACTCAACTTGCCTCCAATCAAATTGCACCCAATTGTGGCTCCATAGCAAGGTTTGTTTTCTTTTTTCCCTTCTCGTCCCCACTCGCCTCCGCGCCGTCGACGACTTTGCTCGGTGGTCGCAACCGCCAATAATTGACATTCAGGCCCATTTCCCCCTCATCAACTCACTTTTTTGCGCCATCGTCGCCGCTTCAATTAAAGCGCTGCAACTCAAACTCTTTCGCGCGCGCGCATTTTTCTCAAATGTCTGCTTCCTGCCGCATTTTTCGCGCGCTTTTTGCCTTAGGGACAGTCGCGCGGAGCACAGCGGCGTCTTCATTAATTGCGCGAAGCAATGAAGAGACGCGAAACAAATGTAAACACAACTTTTGGGCAGTTGCTTTGGCGAAAGCTTCCTTACTAGTCGTCGCGTGGCGCAGAGTTTTCTTCCAGACATGGTCGTCTGCTTTGCATTCTGCTGATCAACACATTTGGGCCGTTTTGGAGTATTGCTGTCAAAACATGTGTTGAAAAGTGCACTATTGCGTTTTTTTTTGGATTTTGCGAGCAAACTGGTTCCGTCTTGAATGTAAATATGCATGCTTTGTGCGCGCGGTTTGGACATTCTAGGGAGATGAATGCCGGTGAATCAGTTCTCAGTTCATCGATTAAATGAAGATTGCTCCAGAAGGTGGCAGATTTTTCTGTAATTTTCGTCTGTTGCAATAACGAGGTAAAATTAGGATTTTCAGATAGCGCTTGTCGCCAAGTTATACACACGCCCTATTTTTGCTAAAATCCCAGTAGCCTGAAGACCACTATTGATCACTGAAACGCGTACTCTGAACGCATCGATTACTCCGTAAATAATCCGGTAGAAGAGCGATTTAGCCGAAAAATGCAGTGCGATTGCTCATAATTGCGATTTCGCACGCAAAGTTACAGTATCGTATTCCTTGCGAAACCGTCAATTTCACGGTTCTATCGGTTAAATTGCTCTGTTTTGCTCTCTTCTCACTAGGCCGTGATTGCGATGACTGAAATTCAAAACAATCACCCATCCATGGTTATTCATCTGTTTGTTATCTCTCTAGTTCAAAGCCCTGTGGTGCCTTTCTCTCGTTTATGCTCTGTTTTCCAAATATCCGAGTTGGTTGATTGTGACAAATATTTTGCAAACTTGCCCTTGTGGGTCTTTAGTCAGTCTGCTGCTGTTGGCGATGGAAATATGCTCGCGCACATCATCAGGTTTGTTTTGCAAAAATCTGAAATTCCGTCCTTATAGTCATTCAATGTTTTCGCTCCCTCAAGACAAAAACTCCTTCGTTCTGCTCATTTTGTGACGCTGTAGACAGCGTTTTCAGCAAGTACAAGTCGGAACGAAAAGGAAACGTTTAAAGCGATAATTTAAATTGTTTATTGCGAACGAGAAATGAACCTTCGTCATCCAGTTTGTGGTCACAACCTTGCAACCATTTGACTTGTTTGGTTGACTTCGCCCCAAATTTTGCCTGTTTTTATGCGGGTGAAACCACGACATCCTTACTGTTCCAAGACATTTAGTCCTTTAGCACTAACCAGGAGTGGTCTCGCTGTAGAATCAGATGAACCTTCACCCCCTTGTTATCCAAAACCTCGCAACCTTGCAACCTTTAGAACACGAGTTGTTTATGCAATTTTTGTGCAAATTATAGGAGTTCAATACAACGCGGTAGTCTCGCCTGTTACGAAAATCAAACATCTCTATGTACGTTACTGATTGTTTTCGACCCAATCGTTGTTTCCTCCATTAAATCGTAAAACTAGAGCTGCTGTCTTAGAAGACCTTGGCAGATCCTATTTTCAGGCTTAAAGTACGGCTCCCGGCGAAAAAGGTCACAACTAACGATCCGGTTTGTTCCTTCGCCCTGACACAATATGCCCACATTGCCTGTTTATTCAAAGCTTCATAAAGCTCATACCGCAATCCAGCCACGATTGTAGACTAAATCACATGTTTTTTAATTTTTTTAGACTTGTAGTCCACTGGAATATTCTATTAAAATCTTCGATTTTGGCGTTTACCGTAATCTGACGACAATTGCAGTCTAAAACATAAATTTTTGCATTTTTTATTCACGTCCACTCCAATATTCTCTTGATTGCAAACTGCGCGTTTCTGCATCTCTTCATCTCCACCCTAGCTTGTTTAACCCACACGCGGTGACGCAATCAAGATTCATTTTTTGCCTCTGGCTCTGTCTCTGTCTACTGAAAAAAACAAAACAAAGTTTGCCTCCATCTTAGGCGGAAATGACGCGCGCACGCGCGTTTGGAGAATTAAGTAGAGGCAAAACTTTAATCTGAAAATGTGGAAAACAAGGTTCGATTACTAAATGGCTTGAGCCAAATTCACTAGAGGGAGAGGAAGAGAAAGGGGTTTTGGAAATGACTAGTCCTTTTAAGGGGGGCACTATGGTGGAGACGGACAATTTTGGGTTATTGAAATTTTTGAATTAGAACACTTAATAAACTGAAATAAACCATTTGAAAATAATTCAAATTCTATTTTTTTAATTGTAATCCAACTTTCTAATTTCTACTGATTGTGAGTTTGTCTCCAGCCATTTGGTACTATAACAATAAGACACAATTTTCAAATATTCAATTTCATATTTTTTCTAATTTTTCATTACAATTTGAAAATTTGAATTTGTAAATTTGAAAATGAAATTTTGAAATTTTTTTTTCTTTTTCTTTTGAGGGGGGCACTATGGTGGAGACGGACAATTTTGGTTTATTGAAATTTTTGAAATTGAACACTATAAATAAACTGAAATAAACCATTTGAAAATTGAAAAAAATTCAAATAATCTTTTAAATCGATTTACAATTTTTCAGCTTTTAAAAGTTCTATTTTCAATTTAATTTATATTTTTTAAAGACTAATCGTGATTCTCTTTCGAGCCATTTGTAATCCAAATCACAAATTTGAAATTTTCAATTATTCAATTTCATATTTTTTCTAAGTTTTCATTACAATTTGAAAATTTGAAAATGAAAATTTTGAAATTTTTTTCTATATTTTACCGTAGGTCTGCAGTATACGGCGATTTAAACGTCCAAAATTCCTCAATCGGGCGGTAAATTTTTATAACGTATTCCGTGCAATGTTCACTCATCCGCTACAATTCTAGAATTTACTCCCATTTCACATTTCAAAATTCAAATGACCTGTTCGACCAAGCGTAGTATCTCCATCTGTCACCTTCACGTCATTGTGGCAACGCCTTCTCAAGTCCCTGATTTTCTGAAGCCTTTTTGCTCTGTCTGTCACGCGTGAGTGTTCACGCACATGATCGCATAATCCGTCTGGGCTCAGGCGGCCGGTTTGTTTTTTATATGCTGATCTACGATATTGGAGGCATGAAAAAATGGCGCTAGGAAAGAGGTTTTCGTAATAATTGTTCCTTTTACGGGACGCTATGGTGTGGAGAGACGTTACCGAAATATTTAAAAAATTGAATTGAAAAAAGAAGACAGAAAACGTTCACAAAAAGTTGCATTATTGAGGGTAGTTCATAGATGTTTATAGCCCAAAATGTGAAAATTGCAGTTAAAAATTAACTTTACAAAACAATTTGTGAATTCATTGATTGTTTTGCTGCTGCTATGATACTTGACACCGTCGAAAAGGCGCGAAAATGGCGCGAGAAAGAACGATGAACGGAGTTTGATTTCATTTCTTTAAAAACAACTTTAGAGGTTACTACGTGTGTGGCCTTTTCACTCTGTAGGCCATGAAATGAGCGCCATTTTAGACTTTAGATCTTAAACTTTAGAATTTATCATAATTTTCCTGAACCGACAACTTTTTGCGTAGCTCACAAACACCCCTTTGTGCGTATTAGCTTCTCGCCCCCGACACTCATTTACAATTCACCATTTTCTAGTCAGACTTCTTGTTTTGGGCGTCGCTCCTTTGATTTTGATGTTTTCAACTTTTCAAATTTCTCAATTCTCATATCGTTAGTAAACTATACTGGCCGTTTTGAACTCCAATAGTGCATGCATTCGCTAGCCTTATTTTAGTCAATCAACGCAGCTTAATGAAATCTCGAGTGCAAGCTATTATCAAATTTATTGCGAGTGGTCCTTATTTTTGCGATTGGGCCAAAAACAATTTGAAATGTAAGCGTTATCAAAACATTTCTTTCAGACGTGCAGTTTGAGTGTGATCGTTCGTAGCTCTAATGAGATATTTCTAAAAATAGGAAGGACATTGCCTCAAGAACGTCCTCAATTTTACGTCAATTTGGTTTGTTCCCTTGCTTTTGACCCTCTTCACCACGACGGTAGAATCAGTCTGATTTGGGGTCGCTGCACGATTTTTTGCAGTCGATTTTTGAACATACTACCGCTCGTCAACCTTAGATTGATGCAATTGGCTTTTTTCTGGCTATTTTCGGTCATTTTGCGTGATTCGTGTCGAGACCAGAAATTTCATCTCATCGATGGCGACCGTTTGCAAGCAATTCCTTTGGTCTACGCATATCAGTAGACTATTAACTCCTCTGACCTCAATTGACATCCGTTCAGAAGCTATCAAGTCAACCCATCTCAACGATGCTCTATTTCTGTCCTCCTCGACCTTTAAACCCTCTCGTCTCAGGTTTAATTTGTCCAAAAAATTTCATTTGAGTGATGCGCGCGAATGTTTAGCGTTCATGAGACCGCAACATGTCCTAAGCGCCTATTAAGGCGCGCCCTCAACGTCGTGGGACTCTAGTTTGGCCGACAAAAACATGCGTCAACAAATGCTGAAATGTGTCATAGACACGACAGTTGTCTGCTTCAGAGTTTTGAAGTCTGATTTGTGACTATGTCGAAGTCCTTGGTGATTTTGATTTTGAGTGCTTATTGACCATTTCGCTGGGTATATTTATCCATTCGGTAGTCATTTGAGCATTCTTAGACTTTAAACTACGGTAGATTTGGCCTAAACGCAACACTTTGGTTCAAGTGTTAGCTTTTCGGCAAAATTAAGATAATAACGTTTTGAATTAATACAAAATATACAAAAACGAAATTTGACGCGCGTGTAGCTCATACGGTAACGTCATTGGCTGCCATCAAAAGGTCACAGTTTCGATGCACCAATCGCTAATCATTTTTCTTTCTAATTATCATTTCCTGTTGCTGATTCAATCCTCACTTCCCACCATAAATCCTCATTTCTCATTAATTTATACGCAAATCCTCTCATCCCTACACCCTCAAGAACCCACACACAGAACAACACATCCTCCTGAAGGCGCTGCTTGGTCGTGTTTTTAGTGTGCGAATCAGTTCGCGACAAATGTGAATTGAATTACGTGAAGTGCATCCGCCGTTTTTGTCGCGTTGTCACCAGCAGACGCTCTGACGCTGCGAAATGGAGTTGGCGACGCGTGTGGATGTTGTTTTTGCGAATGCACTTTGTTTGTTGCGCGCGTGAAGAGGAGGCGGAATGTTCTGTTTGCAGTTTAGTCTTTGTCTCTTCCGCTTGATCTTTAGCTCGCTTTATCTTCAGCTAGAGCGTGAAGCGGCCACATGTCTCTTTTACAGTCGCTCATTCAACTACCACCGTATTTCCATGTCTCCAAGCAAGACCTTAATCAACGCGCGTCTGGCACCAAATATGTATCTAGCTGTCCTTAGTTTCCGCCCGCCAATGACGACATCTGTCACAAACCAGACATCAACATGTCTCAAACAGACAGCAGTCATGTCTAACGCACATCAGCTCAATGTGCAAACAAATTTTGGGTCAACATGAGGTCTCAAGACGTTTTACAGAGCACTTTGCGGTCTAACAATCGCTTGCGCATTACGGAACTGAGATACAGACGTGCGAATCCTTGTTTTGCCCGACGATTAACCCTTGGAGGATTAATCCGCAATTGGCCTCTAGAGAGGAGCGCAACTCTAAATCAGTGCGTGCGGTAAATCAAAATGGTTTTGTCTCGTGGAAAGAGCATCCGGGAAAACAAGGATATACTGAATACTATGGCAAGTGCATTTCCTCATTCTGACGCCAACTCACCAAATCGGGCAAAATTTCACAAAAAAGCTGCGCATTTTCAGGTCCAAAACCAGGCCTATTTTGCATATCAACTCCAAAAACAAACCAAAAAATGGCCCGATTAGGCTTCGCGTCAGAAATGAGAAAATGCACTTACCAATGCGTTACCGTATTCAGTAATCCGGATGTCAACAACCTGACAACAACTTCTTTACTTTAAGGAAGCAATTTTTTGGCGAATTGGATAGAGGGCACCCTTGTCAAATTTTGTTTGCCAAAGTCGCCACGTGGGTTGACCTTCATGAACGACGGCAAATGAAACAACAATGCACTTCTTTGTATTTGCCAGCGCAATTTTCCCTCTTTTTTGCCTCCGTTGAGTGAGTGAGGTTAAAGCTCAAACTATGGCACAAAAAACGCGTGGCCTAAACTCTTGAAGCGTCGTTTTTCTTCCTCCATTCGCATCCGCGTTCGTCGTTTGGTCCGCTCTGGATCGCCATACGGTCTCCAATAGCGCATTCTTTTCTCTTTCGATGCGATTACGGTAATCTAAACTGATGAACGATGAGCTTCCAAATTAAAAACAAAATTAGCTTCTTCGGCTCTTTTTTGTTGATTTTAATGTCGCGAATAAACATTGCCTAAGCCACTTTATAAATCAGTGTGTGAGGCACGTGTCCTGTTTGTTATGCTATAATACCCTTTTCATCCGGTCGAGCCAAATTGTCCTTCAATGACGATGATCCGATTGACGTCTGTAAACTGCAATTTTAAAGAACTTTTCTCTTTTCGTCATTGTGAAGGCAGTCGAACAACGTTCATTTACGTCTTTTGCTCTCTATCCGTACCGTCCAGCAGTCTAGACTGTCTCTTACAGTAGCTTTATGTCTCTGCCGTCTTACGCCTGTCTAGACTGTCCCTTACAGTAGCTTTTTGTCTCTCCGATCGAAAGTTTGTCTAGACGGTCCCTTAGTCGCTTTCTGTCTCTACCGCCACCTGTCTAGACTGTCCTTCAATTAGCATTTCACTGGGTTTTGACCGCTTCCTAAACCCGGTAGCACTACGCGTTCAATAACAACAATTTCATGTTTTTATTAAACTTAACCCGGCTTTAGGCAAACCGCTTTCATTCCACGAGCGGAAAGTTTGCTTAGTCCCTGAACTCCCAAAACGAAAACAATCAAACGAGAGAGACTCGCGTCTCCAATTGCAACTCGCTGCGTTTGCCACAGCCCCAGTGATACGCACTAGGCGCGCACAAGCCACTACTACTCAGAAGGGCACCCCGTGTGCGCTTGGCGCGATAATTCGATTAGCGAGTGGCAGTGAGTGAGTTGATGTTAAATTTATGAATTCTCGAGAGTCGACGATGGGTGATTCTAATGATGAGTTCGGAGGGAAAACAGCTGAATTCTGAGGGAATTTAATGGAAACTTTAATATTCTCGTTTAGTCGTTATAGGGGGACCGAGAGGATAGCGTTTTGAATGGTTTGAAGTGAACTTAAAGTCCTTTTCTAGACGTTGGCTTAGTGTTTATAACGTGGTAGTGCTTGAAGAATGGCCGCATTGACCCTTAGAGAATTAACTTGGTCTGTTTAGGCATCCCAGGCGCGTGTATTCTGAGTTTCACTACACGGTTTTGAGCTTAAATTAGGGAAGCTGATGTGAACTGGCTGTTTTGAACCTTCAGACTGAGATTACCGTATGGCACAGCATACTCGGTCATTGATCGCAGTGTGAACGAATTGGAGCTTCGTGTCTGCGAGCCACAGGAACCACAATGATCTCAATTTCACCGATTTTTTTAATTTAAAAAAATTTAAAATTGAATTTTAAAATAAAATTTCGTCTAAGTACCCCCTGTTTTTGACCTATTCGACCATAATGATGAAATCAGAATTTTTGACATTAAATTGGCCTACAACGAGCATTTCCCGGTTTTCTACTGGCTTGAAACAGTAAATTCACGGAACAACTCATCCCAAATACGTGGTTTAGTCATACAAAGTGGTCTGTTGCCTATAAATTAGTCACCACTTCTGAAAATTCGCCTCAATTTCAAAAACATACAGTCGCACATCAATATTGTGACTCAGAAAAAATAATTAAAAACGCATGAATTTTAAAATCAATAATAAATTTTTCATGATTTAGGCCACGGCAATCCAACCGCTGCGCTGACTCATCAGCGGCGTATTAATCAGCGCACAGGAATTTTTTATTCTCTTCTTTGTTTCTTAATTAATTGTTTTCGTTGTACGGGCCTACAGTAGCCGTCCTATTTATCATACATATCTCACAATCCGTAATTTTGGTTCCGCTGAATTTCAAAGTTGATGAGACGGGCACATTGATCCAAAAACGTCTCGGATTGTATTGAAATTTTGAAAAACCCCCTTGTAGTCCTCGCGACCACGTTGTTTAGTCAACTTCTTCATAGCAATTTGGAGATTTGGCGCGATTTTTCTGCGATCTCATGCCCTTCGATAAGGTAGTTTTTTTATGGTTATATTCGGACCGTTTGTTGTGACTCTAGATGATAGCATGAGCGTCCTTCGGGGACCTTGAATTAGCGCTTAAATTGTGATTTTCTAACAAACCATTGGCTTGGCGGGACCTCAAAATGTGATTTTTTGCCCTTATTTTTAATTGTTTACCGTAATCGTTCAGTGTGGCGTAGAAAAGCTAACAACACACTACTCATTAGCTTCACTCCTTCCCGGTGCACCTGTTATTTCACTATCTACACAACAGTCTTACGGTAGGCAACCCAGAGCTTTTCCCAATCCCCGAATCTAGGCGAATCAAATATCCCCATAAACACGCCGAGTTCCCGGGTGTCATTGACCAACCGACGACGACGACGACGCAATAGTAGCGCACTCTGCGCGCCGATCTGAATTGCAAAATAGCTCATAATAAGGACGTTAGGGCATCACTCCGCGTTCACACTTCTCCTTCTCGGGCGCGCGCGCGGAACCTCCGCGTCCGGAGCATTTAATTAGCGCCACGCGTGCTTGAAATTGATGCTTTTGGTGGATTAACCCGCATTAACTGAGGATGTGTGGTCGTGTTTTCCACGAGACTAGTTTGAACCTCTCGCCTCTACCTCTCTGTCGTCCCGAAAACACCAAATTTATGTTCTTTCAAATCGGATTTTGCAAATCAACGCAATTATGTCCTTAACGAGCACTTCCGGTTTGCGAGGACGCGAAAAACGATAAGCTCTAAACGTGCCTTCCATCAGCGGACTTTTCCTGCCCAAGACAAAGTGCACATTGCGTGTCAATGCGTCGTGCACTTTGCTGCTTATTTCCCGATAACAAAGACGTCCAACTTTGTTGTCGATTCTGAGATTTCAGGGAATTATTCAAAACTTTAGCCTTAGTTCTTTTCTTCGTTTTTGGTCAACTTTGTTCGTTGATAATTGCGAATTGCGTGGTTGTTATGCGCCATTTTTGAACATTTTGACTGTAAATTGACCGTACCATTAGGAGCGGAGGTTCGTTTTCAGTTCCGGTTTTGTTTTCGAACCCAAAATTCACTGAAATCACTCAAAAACTACGAAATTTAGCCATTAATTGGCTTCATAAGGTGAATTTCAGTCGGATTGATTGAGGCTAAAGCTAAGATACGAGGTGAAAAAAAGAAAAGTTAGAAAATTTCAATTTTGGATTACCGTAACCAACAAAGTCTACCTGGACGACTTTAGATACGGTCAGCTCCTGAATTGGACACTTGTTGTTGATCGTTGCACTTACCTAATCTAGACGCCACTCTCAAGTCCAAACATCCTAATTTATGGTGTAGGCTTAAATGTATTATACACTGATTTGGAAGGGCTACAACGCATATAGTCGTTGAAAGCGAGCTGTGAGATTTTGTTATAACCTTCTGAAATGAGTCAACTCACAATTCAAATTTTTGGTCATTTACAAGTTGCGCCGACTTCAGATCTCGCAGAGGAGGAGAGCAGAGAGGTCTGATTCTGTTCGTGGAACTGTTCAAAATGCAATTAAAAATGATCGGCACCCACTAGGCTTCGAATTGGCGACCTTTTGGTGGAATGCAACGATGTTAACCACTAGACTAGACCCATTTTTTGTCGATTCTCCCCATTTTATGTTTATTCTCAACGTTCGCGTGAAATTGCGATTTTAGGAAGACCGAATTTTTGGTTCTTGATTCTTCAGTGAACTGATCAATTCTAAACCACAGGCTTAGGCTTCAACCTAGTCAAATCAGTTATATCAACCCCTTTTCAATTCTATCATCGCAACAACGCCTTCAATCCACCCAATCCGCCTGATATTTATAACCTCCATTTCCATCTGCTCACTTTTAATCACCTAGCGCATTGCTGGGAAAACGACTTTCGTGATTGCGCTCGCTCAATTCAGAGAAAGTCTGTGCATTGAAAGGTTAATCGCGTGTGGATTACATAATGACGATGAGATTTTAAGAAATGATTAGTTATGATCTGTCTGACGAGGCTATATAAAGAGAGCATAGTAGGCGCTGATAGACATGTCTCTGTGTGCGCACTCCGCATCGCTATTCTAAACTCAACCCTAAATTAGAACTGATTTGAATTGAATCTGATGTAAAACGATGTTTATCTGCAATAAACTACCGTATTATTGCAGAATGAGACAGAGAGGACATATGAGTTGGCTTTAGCTTCTTTATAGAGCGGAATTGAGAACTACTCATCAGTCCTGTACGTGTTTTCCCACAGCGCGCTCTCGCTCCTTTACCCAAAATCCATCTCCTCGGGGAATAACGTCACATTGTTCTGGGAAAAAGTGAATTAGAAGGAGTAGGTCAGATGTCAAATGGAGTTTGAGTCATTTTGTGGTTAATTTGGGCGAGCGGCAGAGTGTCTCTTGAGCTCAAACTGACTCGTTTATTACGCTGTACGCCTCTTTATAAAAACATAGTTTTGGTTACAGGAAGCATATCGTGTGAGGAGCCCGCAGGTTGATGGATGTTGGCGAGCCCTTAATCGGCGGTACCTGGTTCTGGCGCTATGTGGCTTTGTGACTTCTCCGTTTCCTACTGTCGTCCTGCGCTTCAGAGAAGCGCATAGAGAATTCCCTTAGAAGTGTGTAGTTATTGTTTGTTAGATCGCAAACTGGAACACGGACGTCCCAAAGTTTGGCCAATTTTACGGTCTGCTGAACCACAAAGCTGCTCGCTCCAAAGCGTTGCCTTGTTCTCGGAATAGCGGCGGTAAAATTTTGTGCGTCAGTGGCTCATGGGAGGATAGTCCATCGCGGTTAGCACTACCGTTCTCTTCTTCGTGAAAAACTTCTTAAAGATTGTTTTCTACCTTTCTACTTTATGTTTGTGTACTGAACAAGTCATTCGTTAGGCATCTCTGGAGCGTGGTAAAGCACTTTAGTTTTCGCACTAGCGTTCCGCACGTGTGAACAGAAAAGTCTAAATTTTGAGAAAAAAAACAAGTGATTCAGATGTGACTCGAACTCACGTGCCCAATCTGCAAGGCGAGCGTGTTACCAATGCTCCACAGAGTGCTTGCTGTGTTAATTGGTCAATGCGTATATACATGTGAAAAACCACTTTTTTGTGAGTTTTTCTCAAATAAAATGGAACGTGCGCTGTACTAGCCTCCCATGAGCCTACCAGTGTGCCAACTTTCATCCCGAACTGAGCCTCACAGCTTTCGAAAGTGCCCTAGTCAACAGCCGTGTTGATGACCTCAAAACGTTCTCTGCTCCTCAATTACCATCCTTGCGGCGATGAGTTTTCGTGGAAAGCGCGGAAGTGAGTCAGAAAACGAGTCGTTCGGGACGCAATTTTCGAGCTCCAAAGACAATCAGCCCAGTGTGGCTCAGCCGGTGAAGAAGGCCTGCGTGGCGCAATCATCGCAAATTTTTTGGACTTTTCAGACAAAATGTTTTTCTTTGTTTTGTCGCGCGGCTACCGAGGACAACACGTGTGTGTGGGTTAGGAGTTGGTTGGTTTGGAGGCTTGATTGGCTGCGAAGTTCATCATGAGACTAGAGGAGTTTAGGCTGGTTGAAGGAGCGGAGCTTTTTGGAGCTTAAAAGCACATCAAAACAAGCTGGTGATGAATTCTCTTTGTTGTCTGATCACGATGACAATGTGAGCTATGATTATAGCAAAGTGGGTGTTTTGTGATAAGGATTGCAGCGAATTTTGGTCCAAAACTTTCTAGTTTTTCTCTGAAATCGTTAAGCTTTGATGATGACGCGAAAAAAAGACGCCTTTTGTGGCCATATAGGCTTAAATATAGGCATAAATTGATTGCATTTTAGCTGTGGATTATTGTCAACTTTAGTCCATAACTTCTTAGTTGTACCTAAAGACGTTAAGCTTCTCACACCCTCAAAAGCCGCTTCGCTCACTCTGTTAGCAACATTTGTGCCCGAGTCTCTGATAACACGAGAAAAAACGCTTTTTGTGGTCAACTAACTAAACTAATTTTCCGAAATCAACAAAATTCGTCTGAAATTAGCTTCAGCTGTTTTCAGGGGGCAAACCCCCCGCCGTTCTGTCCTTCACTCCTGAACCCAACGACCAAACACAGCCTTTATAGCCGGTATAGTTAGCCGCCACGAGAGAGAAATTACATTTTTGACTCTTTCAGCCGCCAGGTGATTGTTGTTCTCGCCTCGATTCTTGGGATTCAGTGCTACACAGCTGGGAAAGTCCGTTTATTGGCCGCCGCGCAAAACAATCTCGACCTGCGTCAAGGCTACAAAACCATATTTTGCTGTTTTCTGTGATGTCTGAGCTTCCTATTCGATCGTATCTGACTGTCGCGGCTTTTTCGGCGCGTTAAAACGGGCGCGTGACTCAAAATTCAATCAGCTCTCGCTCGCGCAGGTGTTCCGGATCTCTTAATTAACTCAATTTTCAGAGTTTTCTGGACAAAGTCATGGACCAAGTCGCTGGTGAGCAGTCGATCGTCATCGCCGTTGACAGCGACGAAGGTAAACAGCCCATAATTTACCAATAAACCGCCATTTTAGTGGAAATGGTCGACGCTTCCGGCGAGCTCCTCTTCTCGCTCTCGTTGCTGTGCACTCTGGTTATGGTGATCATGTGCATGGCCGGGGTGATCGGCAACTCGCTGAGTCTCTTCATCTTCACGAGACCTTCGTTCCGCAAACGCTCGATCAATGTGCTTCTGGCGGCGTTGAGCGCCTCGGATTTGCTGCTCTGTTTGTTGGCAATTCCGGTGTTCAGCATTAGTCAACTTCAGGCTCTTGTTCCAAGTAAGTAGGAGGTCGAACAGTCGGTAATAGTCATTCTGAAATGCAATTTTCGTTGAATCACCCCAGAAAACGATTTATGTCTTAAATGCAATCATTCAATTATCCCAAAACAACTGCAAAAACGTCATTTTCACACTTTCCAGGTCTCCCAAGATGGTCGCCGCTCACGTGCTCCTCTTCGCTTACCCGGTGACCCTAATGCTTCAAAGTATGTCCGTTTGGATGCTAGTGACCATTACAATCGACCGCTACCTGGCCGTATGTCATCCCTTCACCGTTCGCATCTACTGCACAACGTAAGCTACCGTAATCCGCTCACTCAACGCGGCTGTCTGCTCTCTAGGACTCGAGCTCTCGTCACAATCGGTCTGATTGTGCTCTTCGCCGTGGGCTACAACTTTGTGCGCTTCTGGGAGTGGACGTTGAACACGGAAGCGAGCGTTGGAATGCAGGTCGACGAGGTCATCCTACCGTTGTTGAGAGGAAATCGCATGTTCATGTTGCTCTATCAGAACATTGCGACTCTCATCACTCAATTCTTCATTCCTCTGCTGGTGCTCTGCATTTTGAACCTAGAGGTACGGTATTGATACTAAAACAATCCAAAAACGACCATCAATTCAAAAAATCTTTGCTCTCAGTGGGTATTGAACTTCTGACCTTCCGCGCGGCAGTTCTGGCTCTTACCAGGTCGACTACATGGCTTCTTTTAAACATTTCAACATTTTATATATATCAAAAGCGTTTTGATACAAAATCACGCTAATGACCGTATTTCAGGTAGCGCGCGCGATTCTCCGAGCGGGAGAGACACGTCGAGAGCTGGTCGCATCGGAAAAACGTGAACATAGCACCGCTAAAATGATGCTCTTCGTTGTCATAGGTAACCGCACCATTCTACCGTAATCTAACTTTAGTTTTCAGTTTTCATCTTCTGCTATACTCTCAGTTTTATCCTAAATCTGGCCGAGATCCTCGACGAAGACCTTTTCCGCCGACCTATCGGCTATCTTCTCAACGATGTCAACAACATTCTCGTTGTCATCAACTCCTCCTCTTCGTTTATCTTCTACACCAAGTATTCGAGCCGGTGAGTACCGTAATCCTGGAGATTGAAGTATGAAAATGCTTCTAGATACCGTGGCCAGCTTCGCACAATGTTCTTCATTCGTCACATCGCCGCGCGATGGGATTGTTGCTTCTTGCCGCATCACTTTCGACATCAAAACGGAGGATCGACCGAATACACGACAATGACTAGAGTTTCCGGCAAACTGAGCTACTATGACAAGAAGCCAGAGCGGAAGAATCGATTGTGAACGGCGAATGCTGAAGAGAGAAGGAGGTTTACGGGTGATAGCGGCATTTTGAGTGACAAATTGTGATCTGAATATTGATTATTTGTGGAATACATATCAACGTTTAAGCGTACAACTGCTTACTGATGTCGATTCTGGCTAGTTGAGAGTCTCAATTCGATGCAATGTTGAACAAGAGCGCCCGACTTGAAGAGAACTGGCTAAATTTAGTTTTGACATCCGACGCGTCCGACGACGCTGCAATCGAGAAACGAAATAGAATGCTGGACGATTGTAGAAGACCAACAACGAGATCAAGAGCACAAAAATCAGGGATATTAATGACGTCGGCAGGCCAGAAGGTCGAAAATCAACGAAATCATCCGTGCTGTTCCTTTACTCAATCAACCACCCAATCAAGAGCACAATTCCAGTCATAGAGATCACTTGAGTAGGCGCGCCGCTGCACACTTCTCCGCTCGGGCACTTTGCGAGGCTGTTCAGCTGATTCACATTCATCAGGAGGACTGAAACGGCAATTTTAGAGATGAAAAATCCATGAGAAAAGCTTACTGTTTTCGGATCCCTCGGGAATTGTTCGTTCCCCTGGAGAATGGGGCTTCTTTCCTGCGCCAATGCTGGTCGATTGCGGCGCTGATTGTGTGGAAGACTCCGTGGACGTCCGAGAAGAAGTTGAATCTTCGGAAATCTCCGTCGGCGGAGTCTCGCTTTCCGTTGCGGACGACGTAGACTTCATCGTAGACGCTTCCGTGGTTTTCGTGCTCGTCGTGGCAACTTCATCCTCTTCCAATGCGCCAGTCGCTTCGTTCATGACGTTCGTCAAGTTGAGCGAGACATCTTCTCCCGAAGTCTCAAAGACTGCGAATACTTCGAGGTCAACCGTAGAGTTCTCGGTCGTCGAGTTCAGCGTCACATTTTGCGACTGAAATCACGTAACGACAACACACGCAAAGCAAAAGGAGACTCACCATCGCCACAGCGAGAAGCGCAAACACGAAAGCGCCGCCACACCGCATCGCAGTCAACTTCGAATGAGTTCTGCAAAGCACGAGAACACAGTCTGTGTGTTCGTGCTGTCTGAGACAGTACTCTTCTGACAGACAAACTACGAAAAAAGACGATTTGCAACAAACGTTTATAAACAAAAGCTTACATTTACATATCTAGAAAAAATATCAACAAGTGTATCACAGTAGGATAAAAAAGAGGAAAATACTATACAATGTTAATAATCTGGAGTACCCTAAAAGAAAATAGATTGAATGGCTATTAGAAGAAGAAAAGCTTACCTTACAATCTCTGGAAAGGAACGAACAAATTCGAGACTCCAGAAGTCGTAACTAGGGTTACGGGTCAGTTCGCTGAAAGTGCGAACAACGCCCCATGGGTGAGGAGGATTTACGATAAGCCGCTCGAGCATTGTTCTGAAGCAAAAATTCATTTGAAGATTGTTTATGAGAGAACGAACCTTGTGAGAACTTCACAAACGTGTCCATTTGTCGTCCGCTGGAAAATGTGGAGCAGAGTCTGGCAGAAGAGTTCGGTGTGGTTGTTCGGGTAGCGCAACTGGTTGACCATCGAATGGAAGAGAACAAACCGACCTTCGTTGCACATCACTCTCGTCAGGTGGAAGAAGATCTCCATGAATGGCATGGTACAGATGTTCGCAAGGTTCATTTTCAAATTCCGCGCCTTCAGATTCTCTGTGGTGTGTTTGCCGATGAACATGACCAACGTATTGACGAGGATGCTGTTGTACCGCATGTCGCCTTTCGCGTCAACCGAGAGAAAAGCGGGCAACCTGTCCAGCAGACTTGCGGGTTCTTTGGTGTCCAGAAACTTCAGAAGATCGGCTTCAAATGGTAATCGAACTACGGAAATAGCGTTATTCGATCTCTGATCTTTGGCAATGAGACTGTTGAATTCACTCCGTGGCGCCATCTTGATCGGGTCGGGAATGTGGAGACCCCACGGTGTGGCACTCAGCACTATGTTGCGGAGCTGCACACAACTGTGAGGCATAAACATGCAAAGAGAATCGTAAAAGTCAACGAGCACATCGGGATGGTGATGAAGAAAGCAGATCAGTCTTTGGAAACCCTAGAAGGTGTCGATGAGCTCCAATGACAAGAGGTGACGAAGCTTACCATCAAAAGAGTGCTGAACGCGGCAGATTCACGAGCACAGCGATTCTCGGTGAGTTTCGACAGGAACTTGATGAACGAGACCAGAAGATGCGCGAACATAACTCGAGAAACTTCTTCGTTGGCGTGACTGGTAACGTAGCTGAGAAAGATCCTCGGATTGCCGATGATGTCGAGCCAGCAGAATGCGAAACACGGAATGTTTATGGGTTGAATGGTTAGTAAAAAGCTGCTGAACCGGCAATCAATACATTTTCGCAAGAACAGATATTAAAAACACTTACGTAAACTCTCGTTGATACCCGCATAGAAGAGTTGAATCCTTTCTGGACACCGTAATGTTCAAGAGCCCCCACATCAAGTAGAGCACCAATCGCCCGTAAGGAAATGTATAGAACTTCTGGTATCCGCGATACTCGTAGTCCGCAAACATCATCTTCCTGATGGCAGTAAAGATAACCCCAATGAACTTGGTGCTGCTCTCGATACTCTCTTTCACTAGTTCTTCGGCTGTTAAGCTGCAAAGACATTTTTTTCATTTATCCGATTTTAAGCTCATTTACCAGATGATTGTAGCCAGCGAATCCGCATAAAAGAGGTAAATGTGTCGGTTGGCAGAGTCGACCTCGGGATCGTAATGATAGCTATGTCGGATGAAGCACTGTATGCATGAAATCAAAAAAGGTTCCGCAGAATCAGCGAGCAGCATACCCTGCTCTCTGTACTGAAGAGAAAAGACGCTTAGAAGAGACCATGAACTGATTCACTTACCATCGTTATGAGTTCGAAGATATTCTGGAAGCATTCAATTTGCACACTGCAGTTGTATCGCTGAGCTAATTGGAAGAACAACGATTCGGCTACGTGAGAGTAGTCAAATTTTTCGTCGCCTGTTTGTCCATAATCATAATCGAAGATCGAACCACTGCTGGAGATTCCGTCGTTTGGGACAAAGTCCTTGTAGTCAAAGTCAAAGGTTTCGAGAGGTCGAGTAGTCAGATGAGAGTCCTTGAGCTCTACCACCTGCTTTGTTAGCATCCTCTCGACTTCATCTTTTGATGGAACATCAACGGGTTCACCATTCAAGGCCATGATCAACTCTTCGTCGACTCCTGTTGGATTATCCAAGATGTCCGCGTCGTTCTCTGCAAAGTGAGACTGGATGGCCCTCTCGGACACAACGATCTGCACCATCAATTCTCTGGCCAATTGCATCTTCGACTGAATCGGATTACGTCCAAACTTCTTGGGAAAGTCGCCATCATTAGAGTCAGCAACGATAACATTTCCAATGACGTTCGCGGGTTCGACCTCATTGACCTTCATCCCAAATGCCCGAAGCAAGCACTCAATTTCAAACTTGATGCTAAGTTTGGTTGCCGGCTGTCTGTGAATTTCCGCCAGAACTCTGATGATCGAATAAGGCCAAGCCGTGTGTGGTCCGCACACCTAGAATAAGTTGGTTTACAGCCATTTTGAAAATACCAATAATTACGATGCTCATCCGACATGATCGCATTACTCGAGTGACGAAGGAACCACAACGTTCAAAGAATTTTCGCCCTGTTTGAACGCGTCCAGAAGCAGGTTGCATAGATCCAGATCCTTCACAAGAACTGGTCGATTTCGAGCAATCGTCAAGAAACCTAGCCAGGTTCCCAGGTTCTTTATAACTTGACGATCGGAGAACCCAGAAACCACACAATTCTCAGGAGCAGTCAAGACTGCCAGCAGTCGCTAAAATTTTATTCCCCGTAAAGAATAGTCTCGGCAGAATTATTACTTTTATCTGGCGATAGGTTTCCTCACGCATGAAGTCCTCGAAATTTCGGTCGAAGCGAGAAATGCCGCATTGGAACTGGTAGTACAAGCTGAGATTGCTGTTGTACGAGCAGATGCGCCGCATGAGCAAGTTACAAGCCAGCCATTTGGAGAACTGCTGGGGTTGCACTTTCATGAGGCTCGCGATATGCGTCACCGACTTGTCCATTGTTTCTGCATTCAAATTGTTCATGATGAACTTGACCGTATCCTGAGTATCCTGACTTGGCTTGTAATCGCCTTCAGGTTCAGAGAATGGTGCATTCTTCTTGATCGTCTAGAAACAGTCATTTTTTAACAGCCCGTAATGTTACACCAACCGGGATAAAAGCAGGAGCATTCTTTCGCGTAATTGTCGGATCCACGGGAATACACTCTGTAGAACTCGCTGACGAGCTAAAGGACACTGTGGAATCTGTGAACGACCCTTCGTCGGAAGTACGAGCGATTTCCATAGCCGAAGACCGCAGCTCGCCAGTAATCCGCTCGATGAAGCCTTCGGGCAAAGGCCGAGCCAAGTATTCTACAACGGTTTGAAGATAACTGTCGTTAATCTCTCGCGGTTGCGGAGAGCCTGCGCGTCTCATCCTGGAAGATAAAGACAATAGTTGCTAGAATGTCAAAACAGAAACGAGGCTAAACGGCAAGCACACATCACGTGAACAAACACAAATGTTTTCAACGCGCAAGCAAAGCGACAAATTAAAAAAAAACTACAGGAGTAGCGGAGGAAATTATCTCTGATCAATTGAATGGAGAAGAGCAATTGCAAAACGATAGTTCAAAGAACAAAAAGCAAAAAAGAACGAGTAGCGAAAAGAAAAGTCATGAAAATCGATACGCACTTGAAAATAAAATTTATATTAGCTCTGGCTGATGAACATAGCGTTCCCATAAAATTAGCGCGTCTCATTCTGGAAGACAAGTTGCTCGAAAGTGGAAAGAAAATTGCGAATTGAAAGAAAGCGATCGCAAAAAAACTACTGTTAGATATTGAGTTAGGCAGGGCTGAGAATTTGAGTTGAGTAGAACAAGAAAAAACAAATCAAGGTGGCGAAAGTGAAAGTGATGCAGAAAACGTGCGGAAAACAGAAAACCGACGAAAATTGGAGACAGAGGCGAGGTGCCCTCACCGCTGACCAACAATTGATTGATTTTCAAAATCCAAAACGATGAAAAACAAGATTGAAAAATAAAGGGCGAATATGAGCTTTGCAAGAAACATCGCCAGCGGCACATGATCGCATTCACAACAGCGACTGAAGTTGAACAGACAACGCACACAACTGCAGAAGCTTTTGCCTATCGCGCTCGCTTCCAACAGATCAATCAGACATCCAACAGACATCGAGACATCAAATTTTTTGCAAGGTTTGCAACTACAAAAATCCCTGCAGGACCACTCGTTCAAAGCGAGATGATCGGCATGCATCACAAACCGCGCGCTTGCTTCTTTGTAGACAACAAATCGTTGCAAAATTCGCAAGACAAACAATGCGGCAGCTCCTAAGCCTACGCCTGCATTTAGCATGAAGCCATTAAAGAGTCCCGGAACAAGTTTATGTCAGTTTTTCATTTTCAGGGGAACCAGTTTGAGTTCTCCAATTTATCAAATCTGATTGTGGGTCTCACAGCGAAGGTAATCGTAGTTGCATTTTAGGCGAGTGTCGACCTTTCCATCAAACGAGCGACGATCAGCGTTCTCTTCGAGTTTCGTTTGAATCACGAAAAATGAGGTTCGTTTGTTTTCTTTCTTTCTTTGTTGACTTTCGCCGGTTTTGTCGTTTGAAACGTTGCAACATGGGACTTCATGGGATTTTTTTCTCCTTGAATGTAAATTGGTTTTTGCAACGTTTCATACTGACGTTGACAAGAATTTATTGAAAACGAGTTGACACTTATCCAGTGCTTAGCTTGTTTGGTCTCGTTTTATTGTTTCTGTCATCGCTGACTCCTAAATTTTAGCAATCTCCGAGTACAAAAGCGCCTCGCGGCGGCCGTCCTCAAGTGCGGTTCACGAAAAGTGTGGCTCGACCCCAACGAGACGGAACTAATCTCGAATGCCAACTCCCGTCAGAACATCCGCCGTCTAGTCAGCGATGGACTCATCTTGGCGAAGCCAACGAAGGTCCATTCGCGTTTCCGCGCTCGACAGATGATGGAGGCGCGCCGCAAGGTAAGCGTTTGCATTCATTTGCACATAAGCTGATTGATTCTTGTTTGTAGGGCCGTCATATGGGCACTGGTAAGCGCCACGGTACGCGCAACGCTCGTATGCCCGAGAAGGTGCTCTGGATCCGCCGCATGCGTGTTCTCCGCCACTTGCTGAAGAAGTACCGCGAGGCCAAGAAGATCGACAAGCATCTTTACCACGAGTTGTACCTCCGCGCTAAGGGTAACGCCTTCAAGAACAAGCGTAACCTGCTCGAATTCATCTTCAAGAAGAAGGCTGAGAACCTCCGATCTAAGCAGCTCTCCGAGCAGGCTGATGCCCGTCGCCAGAAGAACAAGGAAGCCCGTAAGCGCAGAGAAGAGCGTATTGCCGCCAAACGTTCAGTTGTTCCTACTGCATAATTTCTTGTTCTGTGTTCGTTTTATAAAGTAACCCCTGTTGTCCCCCTTGTTGTCTAGCTTGATGTGTCGTGGAGTGCGGATATGGGAAATACTAGTGTTCAAAGTTCAGGTAATCTCGGAACCAACTATATCGTAGTTTTATTAGTTGTCAACATAATGTCTGCCGCTATTTAGGCCCGGCTGCTTGGCTGGCTGGATATTCGTGTTTGTTTGCACTTGTCTCGTGCGAAGGTTGGTTGGAATGGGAGAGAGAATTGGGTGTTGCGTTTTGCTATTGTGATAATTTCATTTTGCGCCAAAATAATGCGATGCGCTTTTAAGAGTTGCATTATTGCGGTCTGTTTTTGCACGTTTCTCGTCCAGTCTGTGTCTGCTATCTATAGTATTTTGCGCGATTATGCAACTCTATTTCATTTGCACTTTTGTTTCAGCCGCTCTCGGTACTTTTGTCCGTGGCAGTTCGAGAAGTGACTTCAAATTCGTACATCCATCAGAAATCTGTTTCCGTTGAAAATGTATAGCAACAAGTAAGTTGGATTTTGCGTTTACTGGTTGTGAATGAACGCTTGTAGCTCGAGTGGACGCGGTGGTTTTGCTTCATCCACAACCACAGCCGCTTCCGGAAGAGGAGGCTGGGGTAGCCAAACGTCTTTCTCGAGAGGCTCCAACGACAACGGTTATGGTGGAGGAAATGGGTATAGCAGTGGTGGTTATGGAGGAGGCTACGGCGGTGGAAATGGAGGTGGCTATGGAGGTAGCAACGATTTCTACGCCATGTCTGACCGCAGTTCGAAGAAGGACTGGGAAAAGGAGGAACTGAGCGTTGTGAAGAAGGATTTCTACCAGGAGTGTTCCGAAGTCACCAAACGTTCAGAGCAGGAAATCAAGGAGTGGATCGGGAACAACCAAGTGACACTTGAAGGAAAAGACATTCCTCGTCCAGTTTTCAACTTCACGGAAGCTGGATTTCCTGATGCCGTTCTTCAGCGCCTGAATGAAAACTATACTGTCCCCACTGTGATTCAGTCAATTTCATGGCCCATTGCTATGAGCGGTCGTGATATCATTTCCATTGCTAAGACTGGCTCGGGCAAGACCCTCGCTGTAAGTAGTATAGTTGTATTTCTTGTTTAAAACTAGTCTTTAGTTCACACTCCCGGGAATCGTTCACACTTTGCAACAGACAAAGCGCAAGTATGGTGACGGTCCTAGTGTTCTTGTTTTGCTTCCTACTCGTGAGTTGGCTCAGCAAGTTCAGGAAGTCGCTATTCCCTACTGTCGTGACAATGGATTGTCCATCACATGTGTGTTCGGTGGTGCGGCGAAGAATCCTCAAGTTAGTGCATTGCGTCAAGGTATTTCTTAGAGTAATTATTAGGTTTTATTTGATGAGTGTTGCTTTTAGGCGTTGATTTGTTGATTGGTACTCCTGGACGTCTGCTTGACTTGTTGGACGGCGGCAGCACCAACCTTAACCGGTGCAGCTACGTTGTTCTTGATGAGGCCGATCGAATGCTGGACATGGGTTTTGAGCCCCAGATGCGTCGTATCCTTGGTCAAGTTCGCGTAAGTAAACATCAGTTGGCGGCTTTTGCAAAGATGGACTTTAGCCCGACCGTCAGACTATGATGTTCTCTGCTACTTGGCCTAAGGAAGTGCGTGCTTTGGCTCGCGATTTCCAGAAGGATGCAGCTTTCCTCAACGTTGGCTCAATGGAACTTTCTGCAAATCACAACATCATCCAGAAAGTTATGATTCTGCAAGAACATGAGAAGAACAATCGTCTGCTTGAGCTTCTTGACTACATTCTCTCCCAGGAAGAATGCAAGACCATCGTCTTCTGTGAAACCAAACGCAAGTGTGATGAGCTTACTCGAGGAATGCGTCGTGATGGATGGCCAGTTTTGAGTATTCACGGGGATAAAGCACAGACTGAGCGCGATTGGGTTATGAAAGAGTTTAAGGCTGGCGTTGTTCCCATCCTGTTGGCTACTGATGTTGCGGCTCGTGGATTGGGTGAGATAATACCAAATGCGAACTGAGCTGAAGTTGCTCTTGCTTTCAGACGTGGATGATATTAAGTTCGTTATTAATTACGACTATCCTAACAATTCCGAGGACTATGTTCATCGCATTGGACGTACTGGTCGCCGTGATAAGTCGGTTAGTTCTTTCATCTCAAAACCAGCCTTAATGTATGGTTCAGGGAACCGCTTACACGTTCTTTACCTACAACAATGCATCGAAGGCTGCTGATTTAATCAAGGTTTTGTCGGAAGCTAACCAGGAAGTCTCCACTGAACTCAATCAGATGGCAAGCAGCAGTGCCGGTGCTCGCAGTGGTGGTAATCGACGATATGGAGGCGGTGGCGGAGGCTATGGCGGTGGCAATCGCGGCTATGGTGGTTATGGAGGCTACGGTGGTGGAAGCCGCTATTAATTGCTGTTATTATTGAAGTGGTTGCTATTGCTCGTTGTTCGATATCTCTGTCTTGTTGTCAATTAATGTCTAAATCGCGATTTATCACAGCCATTCAGTAATAAAATGTTGAAGTATTTTTGGTGGTTTGCTTTTGCAGTTTTGCTGGTGGATCAGGATGATGTAATTTAAAAGGCGAAATGGACGATTTCAACTGGAAATACACTTGAGTTCATGGAATCTGACGGGCAAATACCTTTTGTATAGAGCAGCAAAACCGGCTTAGGACCACCAATCGCCTTGATCTTGTGTAATTAACGTTGCACAATAATCGGTCTCTTCTTCTGCGGCAGAAATTAGCGCTTTGTAGCCTTTTGTTCGAACCCAACTGAACCCTTGTTCGAACAGTTCGCACCGTTTGTCTACAAAGCAATAATCAGTTTTTGTGCTTCAAATTTGGAAGAAACCTCAGTTTCTTGGTTGTCCTTGGTCACTGGGTTATTGTCATTGAGATGATCTAGTAGCTCGTCACTAAACTTTTAAAAAATTGTGCGATCGACACAAAAAGTTGTAAAAAAAACGTTGAAATACTTGTTCCACGAGGCGTGAAGTCGAAAGTCGTTTTATAATTAACGTTGACTAGCCTCTTCTGCATCTTTTTCACCTTTTTTCGCATAAATTTGTGAAATTTGAACAAAGTTGTAGTGAATTGTTTTTTTTTTACTACAAGGAATTGTTGTTCAACTTTGTTTCACGGATTTGGGTGGAAATGAGAGGAAAAGGTGGAAGTCACCACACAAATGGCGCGTTTTGTTCTTTTTTAGAATGCGTCATTTGATTCTAATCCGGCAATAATCCCCAATAAACAAAGAATTTCGAGTTTTAGGTCGGTTTGCATTGAGTCTTTTGCACTAGAGCTAAAAAAAAGATCAGAGTGAGTCAGTTCACAATAAACTAACTTTGAGTTGTTCGATTAGGTTGAATTTTTGGTTCATTAGGCTCATCTCGCTTTATGTCGCGCAGCACTGTTGACACCGTTTGACGGATACTTGTTCAATTTTAAATAATCGAAAAAACTTGCCTTCAAATGCAGAAGAAGCTCAGCGCGTGTCGACAGAGATTGTTTGAGGCCCGAAGAACCTGAAAGAACAGAGAACGTGAGTGGCGTTCGCAAACAACGCGCTCGATTGATTGACATCGCAACGGACGGACGTCTGGCGCGGCGACTCCGTCCGTCCGTCTATCGCGGCGGTTGGTGCGAACGCCGCGTGTGGTCATTTCACGAAAGGAGCGAGCGGCGAACGGAGATTAATGCGCTGACGTGTGACGTCGTATCGCAAACCTTTTTTCTTTTGTCTGAATAGAATTCCACATTTTACATTTCGTTTATGTCGCGCGCAACATCAGTAATGCTCGCCAAGCGTCAAACACCAACTCTGAGCTTCTTTTCGAGCTTCTGAGTTGCTTTCAGTCACTTTCGCAGATAGCGCTCAGCATTCGATGGTCGTCTAACTGTTTGTCAGTGGCGGCGGGTGCAAAACAGACAAAACTACAAAAACAGACAGGTAAACTGAACGATACAAACAGAAAGACGAAAGATAACAATTCGTGACGTCACCTGCATAGCGTCTATCAGTCCCTCCTGCTGCAATGCATGTGTGGAGCAGTGGCAAGTCGCTCTGCTAGCGAGCGCGACGTTGCGGGATCGACCCCGCCTGCAGCCAAGATAAACGAATTTTGCAAGCGCATCGCCTGCGAGATACCAATCACTTGGCGATATCGACCGCACTTTGTGCAACGCTCTAATCCCACTCGCAGGGGTTCGGGTCTTACTTCAAAATGCTACAGAAATCTGATTTTTTTCTGCGAAATTGCAGTTAATACTTCCTGCTACTTCATGTGTCGCTTCATCCGTTCTTCGCATTTCAGCGTCACTACGGACGTGTTCATGAAGCTTTCGCTGGATCTGAAAGACCGAATCGACTCTTGAAGCAATTTTGAGTTGAAAATCGAACTGAACTCGAATCGAAATCAAATCGAAAAAACTGCGCTTTGTTGCAAATGAGTCGTCATCGTTCCAGTCTGTCACGCTAATTGACCTCCTTTCGCGCGGATAAAAGCGACCCGCTGTTCAATTGGATCATCACTCGCTCCGCCATGTCCTCTCGGTCGCTTCTCCTCGGATTCGCCCTCCTCGTCGCCTTCCTCTTCGCGGTCTCTCTCGCTCAAGGTGACCGCGATTTCACTTTCAATGACGCAATTCGGTGATTTCAGGCGGCGATCATTACGGCTACGGTCATGACGGCTATGGACACGACGACTACGGTCACGGTGGTCACGGACACGACGACTATGGACATCACGGAGACTACGGTCACGGATACGGCCATGATCACGATGATTACGGACATGGATACGGCTATGGCTATGATCATTAGAGCTCGAGAATAAATTGAGGTCTTCAGAGAGGCGTTTGCTTGTGTTCTCTTCTTCTGCGTGGTAGCGCACGCATAAGCAAACGAATAAATTGATAATTAATGGAATTCAAATACAAAAAACGAAGTCAAAAATTGAACCATGTGCTCCCTCTTTTGATCAGTTAAACTTATCGTTGTGTTTGTGTTATCGTTGTGTTTTGTATTGGAAGGTGATTCCTTCCATCGATTAACTTGCTCCACCATCCCAGAAGCTGCCCAAACTTCAACTGCGTTCCACTGCTTAGCACTTACGTGTCGACACCTGAGTGCGTTAGAGTATACTGTCGATCGGACAGTATACTCTAAGCTCTCGATTTTCGTCCTCGTTATCCGCTTCAACTACAACTTTACCTCTTCTTCTCCAGATGTGAGAAAATTAAACTTGTGAACTCAAACTGTACGAATTTACGCCCAAAATATTCATTATCAATCAACGCTATTCAATAACCCAATACATTGTCGAACAATCAACAACAATCAACTTTAGGATCGTGTTTACAGTAATCATCGGTCGAATTGCAGAAAATTATCCAGAATGTTCCATTTTTATTCATCCAAAACAGGACTTTTGCATTAGGAATCTTTGGGTGCCGCGCGATTACTTCAAACTCTTTGGGATGCGTGGGACATTGTGAGATCACAGTTTTTGCATCAATTTGAGCTAATTTCAGAAATTCCTCCCAGTGAAGCGTTGTATAACCGCTGATTTGTTGGTGATCAACGTCGAAGTGATCTCTCGCTTCCCACGTCCGCAGTGCTGATTCGAGGATTGGAATTGGAAACGAGTATTCGCAATCGAAATCGGGCGCGCAATATAGTTGCAGATTCTCAAAAAAGGGTTTTGAGACGAATTTCACCAAGGAGTCTTCTAACGCGTCGACCATGTCCATGTGGTATGAATATAGACACAGGTCTCTCAAGTATTCGGAACGCAACTGACGCAGGAGAAATTGGATTAAGTTTGTTGGAATGTCTTTGGTATTCTCGTCACTATACTCGATCCTAGAGAAGCAGCTTCCCAGCTGATCCAAGATGTCTTCCGATAGACCTACAGTGTCAAGAATCTCGATTGATCCGTGCAGATTTGCAGCCACTCTCGCAAGTTGCTTCCAGTTGAAGCGTTTTTCGAGGACGGTATGAGAGATGAGTTTGGTTTTGGCTTCTTTGAAGAGGAGCTTCTGTTCCTCGACCTCCGAGCCGTTGTATCTTTTCAAGACAAAGTTCAATGTTCTTCCAATGAAACTCGCCTCCACAAACGATGTTTTCGCATATTCGCCCCAGGAACCGGCGACTTTCAAGAGGTGACGGTAGCCAACAGAAATGTGCGTTTCAGGCACGCGCTTCTCTTCACCGATGACTACGACATCGTTGATGACCTCGTTGGGGAGGAAGGCAAAGTCGTTGTGGAAAGCGGCGGCGCAATGCTCTGAGTACTCTGGAAGGGAGCGGAACAAGTCGAGCAGATCGAGATTCCCGTGCAGAAGATCGTAGAGCGGGTGCTCTGGGTTGGCGCTCTTCTCAGACGCCAAGAAGCGGGCGGCCTTGTCGATGAAGGTGAAGAGTCGTTCGGCGCGATCCATTTCGAGTGATTGGGGCGTTTCAATTGCGACTTTTATAGGTGATCGAATTGTGTGAATTTCCAGGCATCGCGTTCTATAATTTTTGGGTTGAAATCAACGCTGATCAATGCGTAAACCTGTCGTTTAAAATTGCTCGAAATCGCCTTTTTCCTCCTGTTTTTCTATGGATGCTAAAAAGTCTGTGAAGACGGCAGTGTTACTGGCAATCTATGAATTCGTGGAACAATTAAGACTGCGCTTTGTTGCAAATGACCGTCGCGCGGCGCTTTTCACCACGCGACTCATTCCAGTCTATCACGCTAATTGACCTCCTTTCGCGAGGATAAAAGCGACTCGCTGTGCGATTGGATCATCACTCGCTCCGCCATGTCCTCTCGTTCGCTTCTCCTCGGATTCGCTCTCCTCGTCGCCTTCCTCTTCGCGGTCTCTCTCGCTCAAGGTGACCGCGATTCAACTTCAAACGACGAAAATTGAGGATTTCAGGCGACGACCACTACGGATACGGTCATGACGGCTATGGACACGACGACTACGGTCACGGTGGTCACGGACACGACGACTATGGACATCACGGAGACTACGGTCACGGATACGGCCATAATCACGATGATTACGGACATGGATACGGCTACGGTTATGATCATTAGAGCTAGAGAATAAATTGAGGTCTTCAGAGAGGCGTTTGCTTGTGTTCTCTTCTTCCCTTTTCATGTGCCGCTCCTCCGCGTCTCATTCACTGCGGACGTCTTCATGAATTCTTCAATTCATAAATGAAACCCTAATCGAAACAACACGCAAAGCTGAAAGCAGCAAATGCGGAAGTGCTGGCGAACGTTATATTCAGGCTACAATGAAGGCTACGCATAGTGCGACTTCAAATAAGTGGTCTTAATTTCGTGGATTTCTTGTCAGTCAATTGTATCGTGTATTAAACCAAAGTCCACTTCACAATTAACCAATTAAAATGGTTAAATTAAAGTTTATGGAAATTGTATTTGAACGATTTGGCCGCTACAAACATGGAGTTCAATACATTCCGTTTTCCAATGAACAGACAGTCACCCCCTTCCCTGAATATACACGTGTCAACTGCGGAAGCGTCGATTCCAGACGTTGCGATCCAGACATTTCGCAACATGACGTCTGGAGCGAACATGTCTGTGTTCGAACTGCAATGGTCGGTTGTCTTCCCGCTTTACTCGGTCTACATTGCGCTCGGATCGCTGGCAATCGCCTCTAACGTCCTCGCCTGCTGCGTCTACGCGTCATCAAAGGTCCTCCGACTGCGCTGCACGCTTCTCATCGTTCTCTGCGTCACCGATCTCATAAACGGCTTCGCTTTTGTTCTTAGCGGTACGCACGCGGCTGAGATTCATCAGTATACGGTAGTTCAGGCGTTCAACGACTGAATCTCGTGCAACAAATGCACAATGTGTACGGATTTCCGATGGTAAAGCGCGCCTACTGCGCTCGACAACTTCACAATGTCCTGATGATCGTTGGAAGTCAATGGCCGTCGTGTGTGGTCTTCTGTATTGGTATGGAACGTTTCCTCGCTGTCACTTTTCCGTTCAAATTCAGCGCTATGAGAGATCGGTACGTGGATTTCACGCCCATTTTAGTCAATTCTGGGGTTTTCAGGAACATAGGGCTCGTCGTAGGCCTCACAGCGCTGCTCACCCTGCTCTCGGTTACGGTAGGCGTGATTTCTGGCTCTGTTGTCAAAGGAAACGACGAAGTCTACTTCAGTTGCACCGTTAACCGATCATTTGGCGATGCGTACGGGTGAGTGTGACCTGATTCCGGGCTAATCTACCGTAACCCAGTACTTTCAACTACTCCATCACGATCTTTGGCCACACTTTCGGCTTCTTCTTCAGTTGTTCCGCGTTCTGCTACGCTACGAATTGGTTGCAGAAGAGCAAAATACGGTGATTTGTCAATTTTTGTGCCAAATACCGTAACCCAGCATCTCAGACTATGCCTTGCCATCTCCATTCTCTCCGTCTGCCTCGTCTCTTTGCCCAACGTGCTCCTCTACGTCGCCAAATTCCATCGAATCGACAATCGAATCCTCGGCTACGTCTACTGTCTCTTTTGCTTTCGCTCGGCGCTCAATTTCGTGACGAGCACCGCCTTCAGTCGTGATTTCAACGCTCAAATTCGTCACGTGAGTGCAGCAATGATGATAGACGGGCAGAGAATTTTTGAATCAATTTTTAGCTAACAGCGAGAATCTTTCCAGCGCGACAGGCGACTACCGAAGTGACGCATCTCAATCAAGCATCATCAGTTGGGTTCTAGTCGCGCCGCTCTAGCCTGTGTTAATTTCAAATTACAACGTGGGTTATAAAATTTTATTTTTTTTTGATTTTATATTTTTTTTTACAAACAAACAAGTATTACAATAAATACAGCAGCAACAATACTCCAAAACATCATTTCACAAATCAAGCATTCGCCCGAGTCCCTTGCAGTCTCTTTCCACGATACTGAAGATAACGTGTGATGGCAGGCCACTTGTAACCCACCATGGTATCACCAGGATTTTTAGGATCCTTCACATGACCCACAAAATCATTGCTAAAATATGTCTTGTAATCAAAGTAAAACGAGTGAATTCTTACATCAAATCCTTTGCTCCACCATCCATAAGGCTTTTCAAATAGCGAAAGTTTGCATCACCGCGTTTGGCCCATTCGTCAGCCTGGAAGACGGGTTCAGGAATTGACACCGCTGATGTAATGATTTGATGGCTGCAGCAAAGTCCCATCAAAAAGTCCACCAGCCAGTTTGTGGTGTTGTCCCTTGGAGGAGTGCCAAACTCGTTCAGAAGAAGCGAGTAAGCCGGCATCTTAGCAGTACCCTAAAAAGAAAAATCAATCGAAATTTCGAATAAAACTGCTTACCTGAGGAACGCCGTGCGGTTGCAAGAAAAACTCCGTCATTTCCGGTCGAGTGACGGTGCAATCGACGACCGTTCCCGGCGTTGGGTTGCGAACAACACCGTCGTTACCGACACTGAAGAATCTCTTTTCGTGACGCTTGGTCACGGTCAACACCATAAATTTAGGCTTGTAATCTGGACTGAAAGCAGTGCATCCCTTTCGCATGTCTTCAACCTCCGATTCGAGCACCATGCGAAATTGTCCTTCGGAAACTCCGTCACGAATGATGGCGATGCGTTCGGGACGCTTTCCGCGGTTCTTTACAAATAGCTCCAACATCCAAGGAATATACGACCGCAGCATTTCAACTCGTTCCTGGAGAGCTGACTGGAAGGCATAACCTCCAATGAATGCATCAGGATGCTTAGCTCCGTTAAACGAGAATCCAACGACACTCGGAAGAGTCTCGAAAATCCCGTTTTGTCGAGCTGGAGCAGAAGCTCCCGTAGGATGACAAACATCATAACCAATGATCAACGTGTCAGAGGTCGAAATAAAGCTAAAAAGAAATGCTAAACAGCCAAAAGCAGAAAAATAACGAACTTTGACTTGAAGTCAATCTTGTAATTATGACCGAAACACTTTTGGTTCGACTTCGCAACAATGTTCGCGACCGTCTGCTTCAGGAAATGCTTCGAAGCCGTCTGACTAGTGATTTGCTGAGTCAGCACTTGATTGAGAACTTCAAAATACTTCAACGCACCTGAAACTCAGCACATAATTACAGCCTTCGTGTGAGCACTTACTGTGAGACTTGGACTTTTCATCATCGACAAGCATCACAAACGGAAGCTTCTTGTCTTTCGTCATCGCCTCGCTCTGCTGCTGCATAATGAGTTTCAACTCTGCTTCAACATTCTTCAAAGGACGGATATCAGCTTTGGGAATATTCATTCCCTTTGCTTTGCACTCGCTCAAGTAAGCCATTTCAAACTTCTGCACTTCAGTTCTGTTGATTGAGTTGGCGTTGAAAAGCAAGATGAACTTGTCAATCTTCGCTGGGTCAATGAACCTCCCAGAATTCCACTTGGCAAATCGGGGTGACTGAGGTCCGTCCCGATATTGAAGATTTGGGAGGTCACGAACATGAGAAACAACGTTCATCGGCTTATCGCTAATGCGAACACCGTGCTCACGCAAGTATTCGTTTCCTTCTCCGACCAGATTCAAAACGTTCAAAGCATCGGTGATTTCATTAAGCCGTCTCTTGGGATCACGCGCTTCCTGAAACTCCTTCTATTGAGTTTCAGAACTATGGCGTTTGTAAACCTGAAGAAGAGCTTGATGTTGGCCTGGCGACAGCTTCGCAAAAGGCACTCGTTGACCTTCTTTGATGCCAAGAACTTCCATCGGAAAGATCGCCTTCTTACCTTCACGACCGTACTCCTTGACAACGCCAAACCAATCGGGTTTCAGGGGCTTAAAACCCTGCTTCCCATATGTTTCACGATGGTAATCTAACACCGAAACAGTTTGGTCATTGCGGATGAACCTAAACAATAATGTCAATTCAGGAAAACAAAACGGAAAGCTTACGTCAAGGCGGAAATTTTCTTCTGGCTCAGTTTCGAAAACTTGAACTCCTGCTTCGTGTACAAATGGACGAGAGTGACATCCTTATACTGCTTTTCAATCATCATCTTGTCGCGTTCATCCAAACAATTTTTGTTGCCGTCCTTGCCAAGGAGCGCTCTTACATTTCCAATAAGACCAACTTTGTCGTCAGACGTATCATAGAAAACCGCTTTTTGAGCTAAAATTAATCAATGCAAACTCCCAAAGATCTAAACAGAAACACTGACAATCAACGACAACAGCCGCTTTCATCGAATTCAAGTCATCTCCAATGATTCGGGTTCCTTTAGAGATCCCAAACACAATATGGCAAGAATCTTGCAGTTGTCTCATACGATCGGGCGTTGGAGTCTTATCGTACAGCGTGCCATAGCACACCATGTAGTTTTCACTGAAACAAAGCGTCCAACAATTGAATAAACGAAAGCGGCATACTCAGCAATTGCCTTCTGATTGGTCAGAATTTCCCAGAACTGACGCAGCGAGTGATCTTCCTGGTTACGAGCAACCGCTTTCGCTAGGTCGTTTCCTTTGAACGTATAGGCGTTCTTTGAGACCGGTACGATGTTAACCACGTACTCTCCACGAGACAAACGACGATCATCGCTAAACTCTTCAGGAAGATCATCGCCCTTGATGACGATCTTCGCACACTGAAAACAAATTGCTTATTTGCGCGCATTCTGAAGAGAGCACTTACAAGTTGCTCACGCAGTTTTTCACAACTGAAAAGCGTACGTGAGTTATCGTAGACGACGACAGTTTCCCGGGAGGAAAACTCAGCGATCTCGTTGGCCTTTTTCAGCAACGTAAAACAAAGATCATGGCGTTCGTTACGCAACACACTAAACACAAACAATTCCAATTTTATCTAAATTCAGAATGAAGGAACTCACCAGTCACCAGAGTTGCGACACCAATCAATTTCACGTTTTCCGCGCTTCTCGTCATGGACGGTTTGAGTGACAGAAACATCGTAACGATAGATCAGTTTTCCACTGGGCTTCAGTTCAAAATGGTTGGAAACGAGCGAAACTTTCTTCCCGGCACCGGAAGCCAGTTTTGGCGGAAATACGTTGTCGGACGGCACCGCCGCCGTCGCCCTCGATGGACCACGAGTAGAGTTGCTGTACATAGTAAGTTTAATTGGTTCCCTGCAACAAGCAATCATGACAAAAAGCACATAACGACACCACGAATATTCAAGAAAACAACGCGAATAATCAAAGGCAACAACAACGAGTGACGCAAATTGCGCTGCTCCACCGCGCAGAGCATAGAGAGAGGCAGCCACTCACCACCAACGAAAAACGAACGACTGATTGTGCGGACCGCCTCGACTGCACCGGTTCGCCTCCACGTCAGCAACCGTACAGCCCGTATCTGTCTCCAACCGCGAAAAATGAATTCAAATTCAGACTGTACTTCCAATACAATTCGCATTTCGCTCTCAGGTTCGGTCGTACAAATCTAGATTTGCACTCGGAGTCTGCAACGTTGCAGACAGCGCTGAACGTCTTAGGCGCTCGCAGGGTTTTTGAAGCAATATTGCTCGTTTTATGTTTTCATTCGATCTCCTTTTAGTTTCCAATCAAAATCGTTTATCAATTCCTAACAACAGATCAGCAAAGAGCAGATCGAGAGGGCAATGAGAGTGAAAGCACGAGAACTATTCTCCATGTTTTCCCTATTGAAGCGGAAGAAGAAGATGAGCTGGATAGTGAGGAGGTCCAAATAAGTCCGATCTCAACCAACGCCCACAGCCTTTTTATACAATTTCTTAATTTTGCGAACTCTCTGTCTGTTTGTGAATTGCGTGGATAGTGTAGATCGAATGAACCTTTGCGCATATTTTATTCTGATTTTTTTGTTCCACTTTTCCAGACAACAACATGTCCTCAGAACGTGGATTTGTACTGCCTCCCGGACGTGGTGCGTTCTTGCGTCACGCTGCCCGTGGCGTGCCCATTAGTGGCTCTAGTGCCGCGATGTGCGGACGTGGCGCCCATACCGGTGCGCCGGCACATGGACTTACTCTGGGAGAAGTCGGCGGAGCGGGCTTCAACTTTGCATCTAACAGCAAGATGGACGGACAGGACGATGAGAAGAAGACCGTTCTCCCGATGTCGCGCCATGTTCCTGAACTGGTGCAGGTCGATGAACTGTTCGGTGAAGACGAAAAGGAAGCAGCCAAAGGTGTTGAAAAGCTGGCAGATGAAGACGTCATCGCGAAGAAGATCAAGGAAAGTGAGGTCACTGAGTACAAGTAAGTCGCTTGCGCTACAACAAACAGCAGTTTATTTGATTCTTTCAGGACCG